>JAQJVL010000455.1:527094-715379 GCA_035578905.1 Stictocephala bisonia | reverse complement strand
CGACAATTTTGAAAGCAATCTACTCCTGAATCGTAGAATCACTTGATCCAGCTTTTGCCCAAAAGCTTCGCTATAGTACGCACGCTGAAGGTCCAGCCTCCTGGCCGGCCTACTAGTCATATAAAAACATCGACTCTGAGCTAGGCGGTCACAGACAGATCATAAAGGGTGATTGTTTACGTGTTTACGGAGTATTTGTATTTTGCTATTTCTTATAATTAGACCAGTATTTAAAATAAAAACGTCAAATAGGTTAAGAGTTTGAAAGTTAACAAATTAAAACGTACATCAATAAGATCAATTAAATATATCATACAAAATTATAAATCAGTTAATAACTTTAATTGAAATTAAGTAACTAAGAAATATATACTTCTTACTGTCACTAACAAAAATATTTCTGTGATTTCCGGAACCGTTAAAATACATATAATTTTTATTTCAATTGTTTTAAAATAAAAATGACGAGTTGGGAGTGACTCATCAGTTTTATAAAACTCATGGACGGTTCTTCTAACGACACATTTGTCGAAATCGTCTAGTTCTGTCGCTGTTCTTTTTCTCGAGTTGTGAACGAACACTCTTTCCGCTGAAGTGTCCAATAAACACTTTTCACGCCGAATTTCCTTTATATGAGTTTTTGAAACGCCACATACAACTGCAGTTCGTTCTAACAATTTTTTACGGGGATTCGTTGTTCATCTCTTAATTAGGCCTCATTCGCCATTAACTCATTTACTCTCCAAATAATTTCCCTACCCTGACTTCTAGTAGTTTTTCCTTGGGCTAATTTAGGAATAAAGCGAGCCATAGTTGAGGCATGAACCACTAAAGGAATAAACTATTTAGGATTTACGTTAACTAATTTTACAACCTTAAGAGTCTGCAGAGGCTGTCGGCCATGTTGGTTTTAATCTCATTAGAACGATGTTTTTTAGAACCGGACAAATGATCACGCGTGTCAAAATTTAACATTTATTTTTAAACGGTCTTTTCCAAACAAATTTTATTTGATCAAGAGTAAAATTACTCGTTGAACTGCTTTGTGGATTCATAATTAGTTTAATAGAATAAATATAAAAACTATTTAGTTTGAAGTTTTTATTTTCACCTATTTTTCAAACCTAGGCGTATGTATTCATAATATCACAAGCAAACCCAATGCGCAATATTATATCATTTTAAATTACACCTCATACACAACTTTTGGTAAATAAATAATGATAAAAATATGGATTCAAAATAACGTTATTTTTATGAGAATTAAACCAGTATGGCCGACAGACTCTGCAGACTTTTAACACACTTAAGGGATAGACATAAAAAAATACAAACTGACTTATTACACTACAGTAGTTAGATAAAAACAAACATATAACCAACTAAATAATTGTTTATCGTACACTTGAGTAAAAATTCTTAACACGCTAAACCACAAGCCAATAAATTGCACGCAGTCTGGAAACGTACTGAATGTGCATCCGTAGGTAACAATTAACGTAACTTATTTTAGAAGCAAGCATGGAAAAGACTCCTAGCGTGGGAAAGTCTGACAGTAGCGAATGTTTCCAGGACTGCATGCATATTGGGCCCTCCACCCGTCTCCTCCCTATCACCGCTCGGCGGGCTCGAGGCCGGACCTTCGCCGCGCGGTCTATACCGTGATCGGAACTACCAGATAAACCAGATCGACCGTCTGTGTGATTAGTTGACAATCACAGAGAAGAAATAGAGGTTGCTTTCTTATGACTACAGCGGCAGTTATTAATAGAATTAAAACAAATGCACATCTCTACAATAGTCAATACATGTGCAGTAATAATTACTAAGTTTATCCGTGCGGATTTGGGGGGGGGGGGGAATGGCTCTGTGTGCAACTTCAGTTCCTAGTTTTAATGTAGTTCAGTTAATTAATTGAAGAATTCATGTCTAGTTTTTATGATGATTTTAATTAATATTGGCATGTAATATGTAACTACCATTCTTTTATTTCGCTTGTTACAATTTTAATTCAGTTATATCAAATAAGATTGCTTTGTTTATTAAGTGTGTAATCTGTTATTGTTTAGTCTAAACATGTTTGATTTTTTTCTGTTTTGTGGATAGCAGGCAAAAAATTAAAAAACATTTAATAAAATAAGGAGTACATAAATGTGCCTTAACATTAATGGTTGAATTTCCTACTAGATCACGTACCAATTAATTATTATTACTATAAAATGATTTGGTTTATTTGTTTTATCTACTAAGTTTGAAAATTAATGTATTATAAGCTGGGAAAAATTCCCTCCGAAAATTTCTCGAAATTTGAGAGGAAATTAATTTCCTTCCCGTTTCCCTCCCGAAATTTGGGAGGAAATTAATTTCCCTCTCGTTTCCCTCCCGAACCTAAAAATCTCCTCTCGTCCATCCCTAGTTTTTGTCTTATCTTAACGAGTACTAAGTTATGGTCAGTCCCACATTCAGCACCTCTTAGGCTTCTCACATCATATATGTGTGTTTTATGTCTCTTGTTTATTAACACATGATCAATTTGGTTTCTCGTTCTTCCATCAGGCGATACCCATGTTTCTTTGTGTATGTTTTTATGTGGGAATGAGATGCTGCTAATGTAGAGATTGTTTGCACATGCAAGACTGAGAAGTCTTATTCCATTGTCATTGGACGTGACATGTAGATTGGATGTGACATGTAGACTCTCTTTTCCTGCATAATCTCTCCAAGTATCTTTCTTTCCGACTTTAGCATTGGCATCACCCAATGTAATTTTTATATCATAATTAGGGATGTCATATAATTTTTTCCAATTGTCCATAAAATTCATCTTTGGTTTCATCTTCTTTATCCTCCGTTGGAGCATACATATTTATCACAGTCATGTTCTTAAATCTACATCTTAGTCTAATCAGGCACAGCTTTTCATTCACAGCCTCAAATTTATTTAGAGCTTCCAACAGAGTTTTTTTTAATAGCAAATCCAGTTCCTGCTTGGTTTATTCCATCATATCTTCCGCTGTAGTATATAGAATATTTTCCAGAGTTGATTATACCACTAAAGGGCCATCTTGTTTCTTGGAGAGCCACTATGTCCAAGTGGTTATTTAAATAAGCAAAATTACCGAATTTTGGGTGTCAGAAAATCTGGGACTCATTCAAGAGAACTCGTATCTACCAGGAGTTACATTGTGATGTGGGTTTTAAGCTAATGGAGTCGTTTACCATATTTCTTTGAAAACACAGATGAAGAAACCGTGACTCTAAATGGTGGACATCACCGGGAAATGATAAGAGAGTGTCTTTGGTCCCAAGAGAGTGTCTTTGGTCCCACTCTGAGGAAAATGTTTTCAAAAACACTGGGTTCGGCAGGACCCAACAACGTGCCATACTGCTAGAGATATTATTAATTTATTGCCTGACCAGTTTCCAAGGCTATTTAAAAAACAGTGATCAAAACTGATCAGAAAGATCATTTGACAACTCCATGCAACTTGGGGATTTTTAAAGTCGCTTGTCTACACCAATAACTTTTTAACAAAATCCAGCCTCAAGTTTGTGTACAAGTGATCAAAAACTTTTAAAAGAATTAGAGTCTGCCATCTTGCTGCATGAGTGTATTTATCAGACATTGTATTTCATAAGTAATCAGAAATGATATACAATATATTAAGATGTATATGTAATTTTATTAATTTAGTTAAGTAATAAATGTTTCTTTATTTTAGTATACAAATGACAAAAGAATATAAATTTCTAGGGGTTAAAATTGACGAGAATTTAAATTGGAAAAATCATATTCAATTCCTGGTAAATAAAACTAACTCTTTCAGACTTGCTCTCAGAATTTTTGTTGAAAATGTTTCACACCAAACATGTAAAATAGTGTAATTTGCGTACGTAGAATCCATTTTCAGGTACGGGGTAACAGTCTGGGGGAGCTCAACCGGTTTTAACATATTGTTTATCTCACAAAAAAGTATAATCAGGACAATCTGTAAAGTTTCTTTTAGGTATAAGTGTCGCCAGCTTTTTAAAACTTTTAACATATTGACCTTACCAAGCCTTTTTATCTATCAAATTTTGAAATTAATACATAAAAACCCAGAATCGTTTGAGCGTTTTGAATTAAATCATTCGTATAAAAAAAGAATAGTTTTTAATTAGCATAATACGTGTTGGTATATATACAGTACAAGTAAACGTCACACAACACAAATCTATTACAATATAAGCCCAAAATGTACAAATATACTACAATACAAGCACAAAATGCACAAATATTATGGTGATCGATTTCGGTGAACCACACTCACCTTCCTCAGACCAGAGGGATTCACAAAAGAATGGAAAACTGTGTTCAACAACTCAATTTATAGGCCTATGATCACATGACCCCATTGGCTGGAATCGTCAAAATGGCGGCTGCTGTGATATTATTGGTTATTCCTATTGTCTGTTACTTCTCAGACAATAGGAATAACCATATATTATAAAGAATTTAAATCCCTAGGCTCATAATAATTATATGTAAGTGATGTTACACTTACATATAATTATTATTATTACACTTTCATAGCAACAAAGTAATTGTACAGGAAGATAAATTTAAATTTGGACTAAGCAAACTTACCTTAGAAGATAAGTTCACTAACAGCAGAGCAGCACCCTCCCCCTCCCCCTCCCCCTCTCCCTCTCCCTCTCCCTCTCCCTCTCCCTCCCTCTCTCTCTCTCTCTCTCTCTCTCTCTCTCTCTCTCTCTCTCTCTCTCTCTCTCTCTCTCTCTCTCTCTCTCTCTCTCTCTCTCTCTCTCTCTCTCTCTCTCTCTCTCTCTCTCTCTCTCTCTCTCTCTCTCTCTCTCTCTCTCTCTCTCTCTCTCTCTCCCCCTCCCCTCCCCCCCTCCCCCCCCTCCCCCCTCCCCCCCCCTCTCTCTCTGCTGTCTCTCTCTCTCTTCTCTCTCTCTCTCTCTCTCTCTCTCTCTCTCTCTCTCTCTCTCTCTCTCTCTCTCTCTCTCTCTCTCTCTCTGTCTCTCTCTCCCTCCCTCCCTCCCTCCCTTTCTCTTCTCATTTCCGTTATGCTCTTTTTTTTTCATATTCAGCTGTTCTTTAAGTTGCTAAGTGAGTAATAATATATGAGTATTTTAACTAGGGTAACCCCTGCACACTTCACGTGCCAACCCCCTCCCTCGCTGCGCTCGTGAAACCTCGCCCTTCGGCCTCGGCATGTGATTTTTGACAAGAAATATTAGTGGCAAAACTATATTAAATAAAATCATAATACAATTTGTACATTTATTTCTAGTAGCTCACACATTGCTCTTGAGTTTCAACCCATTTACAGTTTAAATACAAACACCCAATGTTATTACTAAGATTAAGATCCATTAACATTCTCAATATTATAAACATCATTGTGTATATTCTAATAGCTGTTAAAATTACGTATAAATAATTGTTTACATTTGAACAGCTGTTGCTTTTTGACTAATTTAAATCCCTCTCCACGTTATTCTTATGATCAAAAATCGTACTTTGAGGGTTTCCTGTACTCTTCATGGTAAAAATATTGAACAATTGAAACGTTATTGCACAACTGCGAATAGAGGCAAATTTTTTCACACCTTAATCGTTAAAATTGATAAATATTCTATCAGGGAGGAGTTGCGTTGACAAAAACCTGTTTCACGTATTATATATGTTACCGGCAATGTATTAAATCCAGGCAATTTATAGAATGCCTGAATTTTTTACAAGGCAGTATTACCGGAGGAATTATGCAGCTAACAGCATCATGGCACGTCAGCTTATCAGAGAAATTCTTTTTGAATGAGTTAAGTGTTTTTCTTTTGCCTCTGTAGTAAAGTTTCAAAACTGTTAAATAATTATTTTGTATTCGTACTATACTATCTGAATAAATCCTTTTTTCATATTTCAGATTACCCTGAGTTAAAAAGGCTGTGTGAAATCTGCGAACCACCTCCTTGCCTGTTTCATAAAAGTCTTGATCCAGACTTTGACTGCTCTAGTTAGTTAGTTAGTTTAAGTGGGGATATATAGTTGGTCCAGCCAACCCTTGCAACGAAGCCTAAGGCTTTTTGTGCCAATCCCTGTGCCTAATCGTCGTAAAGCTGGCAACCCTTGACCAAGTCAAGGAGCTTCTTCACTAGATTAGTAATTTCCAACTGTCCCAGAGGTGAGCCTTCAAAAAGTGCTCTTCTTCTGGCACCAAGGGCCTCACACTCCAGGACAATGTGTTCTGCCGACTCTTCGTCCTCCCCACAGAGGCGACAGATGGGATCCTCCGTAAAGAGTCCCACCGTTCTTAGATGCCTCCGGAATTTGCCGTGGCCGGTGATGAGTCCCACCAACAGCTTAACGTGCGGTTTACTTAACCCAAGAAGTGACTTTGTCAACTTCTTGGAGGGATTCTTGACAAGAACCTTGCCGAGTCTTTGCCCTGGGAACCGCCGCCATCTTTCCAGATGTCTGGCGCTGACCCAGTTTTTAATTGCTGTTTTGGCAGCTGCAATCGAAACTCCGCAGTCCGGCTCAGGACCACTGAAGGGCTTGAGAGCACCCTCCCTAGCCAAGGCATCGGCCTGCTTGTTGCCTTCTAATCCTCTATGTCCTGGGATCCATTCCAGCAAGACCTGATTTCTTGAACCCAGGATGCTGAGGGACTCCACACATTCCCAGACTAGACCAGACGAGACCTTCCAGGAGTCAAGAGCCCCTAAGGCCGCCTGACTGTCTGAGAGGATGTGGATATATTTCCCGCAAACCCCTCTCTCGACCGCCTGGGCGGCACAATGAAGGATTGCAGTGACTTCAGCTTGGAAAACGGTGCCATACGCTCCCAGGCTCACGCTAGCGTTGGTCCTAGGGTCGCCAGTATAGACACCAAATCCAGCTCTGTTGCCCATTCTAGACCCGTCTGTGAACCATACAATTCGGTCGTGAGAAGAAACCGGGCTACTAACACCGTCCCAGTACTCCCTCGACCTGAAATCCACAGTATAGAGTCTAGTGAAAAGGTAATTAGTCCCAATGAAGTCAGACTTCATTGAGAGTACCTCATCGTTTACTAGATTGGCCACTGAGGAGTGACCTGTACAGGACCCCCTCCAGTGGCCAGTTAGCTGAAGCCTATAAGCCGCCGCCCGAGCCTCCCCAATAATGAAGAGATCAAGGGGCGGCAGGTTAAGAAGAACCTCCAGTGCAATAGAAGGGGTCGACCTAAAGGCCCCTGTCATGCACATGCAGGCAAGTCTTTGTAGGCTAGAAAGCCTACCCCGGACAGTTACCTGATTGACCTTAGGCCACCAGATCAAAGCCCCGTAAGTAATTTGTGGTCTGATGACCGCTGTGTAAAGCCAGTGGCAGACATGGGGTGACAGGCCCCATGTGGAGCCCACGCAGCGCCTAGTGGTCACGAAGGACCACTTAGCTCTGCAGATGACTTTATCAAGATGCAAGTTCCATGTCAGTTTCTGATCAAGGATTACTCCCAGATACTTAACCGACGATGAAACAGGCAGAGACACTCCACCAAGGGCCAGGCCTCTGAAGGAGCCCTGAACCCTTTTCCTGGTGAAGGGAACTATTACTGTCTTGGAAGGGTTTATTGCAAGCCCTTCTCTTACACACCAGGAGTTCACTGCTTCCAGACTGTCGTTCATGATGTCCGTAACAGTACTTGCCACGGACCAGTAGGACGAGATCGTCCGCATAGCCCTGTATGAAAATGCCCTTATCCGTGAGGCTGACTAGGAGATCATCCACCACCAGGTCCCACAGGAGGGGCGATAGAACTCCCCCCTGCGGGCATCCTCGGCTCGCAGAAATCTCCACCACCTCACTTAGAAGGGTTGATTGAATTCTTCTGCCCCGTAACATGTGGTCGACCCACCTACCGATGGTAGGCTCTACACCACGTTGTCCCAGCGCACGAATAATTGACTGATATGAGGTGTTGTTCAATGCCCCCTCAATATCCAAAAAGGCTCCTAGAGCAATTTCTTTGTTCTCCAGGGAATGTTCAAGGTGCCTGACCAAACAATGGAGGGCAGACTAACAAGACTTCCCCGGGAGATACGCATGTTGATTTCGATGTAAAGGGGAGTCTTCAAGCGCCCCTTCTCGAATGTGAAATTCTACGAGTCTCTCCATGGTCTTCACCAGAAACGAGGAAAGACTAATTGGCCTAAAGGATTTGGCGTTTGTGTAGTCGCCACGACCCCGCTTAGGAATA
Organism: Stictocephala bisonia; assembly: GCA_035578905.1. Taxonomy (NCBI): domain Eukaryota; kingdom Metazoa; phylum Arthropoda; class Insecta; order Hemiptera; family Membracidae; genus Stictocephala; species Stictocephala bisonia. The sequence goes on along the minus strand of JAQJVL010000455.1, from coordinate 707,136 downwards.
AAAACTACTTTGCTAACTCCAGGACTGAGGAATATACCCGAAGGCAAGGCTCGCCCTGAAGATTTCGCAAAGTAGAAAGTGGAGGTTCGGTGGGCCCTTCTGCAACAGTGCGGGAAAGACGCCATCGCCTCCTGGGGATTTAAATGGGCTGAACTTGTCGATTGCCCATTTAACTTTGGAAACGGTGACTATGCGTCTAGCTTGCCTCCAGTCCTCTCGAGTTGCCCTAGGTATAGGGCTAATCTCTCGAGGGCCAGAGACTTCCAGAGCATCGTCAACGAGATTCCCTGGGAAGTGACACTCCAGAAGGAGCTTGAGCGTTTCGCCAGGTAAAGTTGTCAATTCCCCTGAGCTGGTTCTAAGACTGCCGATGGGGTTGATAGGTTCGCTAGCCAAGATTTTCTGGATTCTGGCTGCCTCTTTGATGGAGTCAATGCCCCTACAAAGGGTTTGCCATGAAGCCTTCTTGGCATCACGAATGGATGAATTGTAGTCGTTAAGAGCTAAAGATACTCTTCTCGACAATTGGCCACCTTAGAGCGATTAAAAAGCATTCTAACGCGCCTTTTCTTAGCTTCCAGGGATTTTGACCACCACCCGATTTTTGGATTGTTTCTCTACCAGGGCTTCTAGTTCCCTGGAAGGGGGTGCATCCTGAGCATCATAGGGAAGGTACACAGAGCTGACGGTGAACTCCCCATGCCTCAGTGCTCAGTGTCATTCTCACTGTCGTGATGTCCCTGGAACAGAATTCAAACAGGGGAAATACTTCCATACCACTGCGTACCAAGATACATGTCCTAGCATTATTGGTGGAACAAGAGGAAATTATCTTACCTTTTGCATCGGCCAGTCCTGCGATTCTGCCCTTGTGTAACCAAGGTTCTTGAATCAGGGCCAGGTCGATGTTGTGTGCAGTCATGGACTGACAGAGGGCTGCCGAGGCAGCCTTACTGTGGTGCAGATTGGCTTGAATCACCCTTGGCATTGTCCCTAGCCAGCCAAGTTGGAGTCAGAATCGGAGAGAGACATGTCCCCCCCCCCCCCCCCGACGTTGATTTTGCCCGAGCAATGGAAAACAAGGGCTGGCCAGTATGGCTGCCCTCTGCTCCCATGCTCGGTTCATTGCCTAAGGACTCAATGCGGTCCTTAGGTGAAGGTTTTGATGTTTTTGTTTTATCTGGGTCCATAGGATTCCCACGATTAGCTAGGGAAATAAATGGTCTAGCCCCGACAGAGCCCCGCATGCCAGGGTAAGCCTATTTGAAACTGGATTTCGGCAGGTGTCTAGAGTCCGCATGGTATAGACTGGTCTACCACCAGCCATTCAGCCCTTGGCCCACGCTGTTCCACCTTGGCTTGGTTGGAAGGTTAGGTAGGATAAGAAGGTAGGATAGAATTAATGGGATAGGAGTGCTCTCAGCATCGGGATCACACTGAGAGCTGTGGGAAGGTACCCTCCTCCTCCTCATCGGTTATGGGAATGATGAGACGCCGGGCTTGGGACCAGTACAAGCGGAGTTAATATATAGACAACAACTAACAAGCATAAACTAACTAAACTAACTAACTAACTAACTATGACTGCTCTATGAAGAATGCCCAGGCGTTGTACGATCATCGAAACGTCGTGGACGATTCCTGAACATACTTATCAACAAGATAAATCCGTATTACAGCAAGGACCGACTACTACGTCGTATTAGTCTGGATGTTTGGACGATGACTCCCGAACTGAGAGGCATTATATTTTTTTGAAAATCGACTATAAATACGACCGTTCTTAGAGTGTACAACCAGTGTGCAACCAGACTCGGTAATTACAATCTTCAAGCCAGCATACAGACATCACAATGGCGAGCGGTTATTCAGATTTCAGTATAACTCGTTCAGCAGTTACGTTTCTTGAATATCTCGAGCATGTAAACAGGAGAGGACAAGAACTACCGTTTCGGAACGTGATGATGTGGATTCGTGATTTACTGAATAAAACTCTCGAAACTACTAGTTGCATCGATTCAGAATCGGCCACGGGGGATATATAGTATTATCAGTAGATTTTAAGATTTGTAATACTATGTCCAACATTTTACACCCGAATATTGAAAGTGAAGATAAATTCAATAATTCAGGAATATATAGGATTAACTGTAATGATTGTAATATGTTTTACATAGGTCAGACTGTAAATTTTAGCAAAAGATATAAAAACCATGTCTCTGTTTTTAAAAATAAGAAACCTGAAAGATCTAATGTAGCTAAACATCTTCTGAATTGTACCCACAGTTTGAATAAAATAGATGAAAATGTAGATATTCTTAAAGATTGTACAAGAAGGGTCGTAACATGAATGCTTGGGAAGAGTTATTTATTTTTAAAGAAAAATGGGATCTTTTCCGTTATGTGTCAGCAATCCCAAAATATTTCTATTAGTTTACCATGACCAAAAACAGAGCGGAATTCACTTTATGATGGTCAAATCAGTATTTTTAGATAGTAAAAATAGCCAAGATTAGTTATCACCGGTTGGACTTTGCCCATCTGGACGAGATAACGAGGCGGCGCGGCGCGACAACAGAGCCACAGCACTGGTTCACTCAGTTCTTGCTGTTGCCCGTCCGTGTATTGTTGTCCAGTTTAATCGTGTTAGTGTCTAATCATGTTTAGTGCTGTGTAATGAATTCCATTCGGTTGGTTGAAAGTTTTAAAAATGAAGAAGACGCTGTGTTGTTTTTCCAGCAAAAAGGATTGTTACACAATCCACGTAAATGTGCGAACGGACATGAAATGAAATTATATTTAGAAAATCGATTCCGTTGGGTTTTTAATAAAACAATGTGCCGCAAGTACAAACAATTGTGCCAAGATACATATTTTACCGACTCAAAGTTACCTTTTCGCACTGTTCTGTTTTTCATATATTGCTGGTCACAAGAATTGACATCGATAAAATTCTGCGAAAAAGAACTTGGTATAAATCATGGAACTGCGGTGGACTGGAACAATTATATGCGTGAAGTTACCGCAAGTCACTTGCTAAAAAACCCAATTGTTATTGGCGGACCTGGCCTGACGAAAGTTTGTTTGCTCGCCGGAAGAATAACGTTGGCTGTCTTATTCCAGAACAGTGGGTTTTCGGTGGAATTTGTAGGGAAACTAAAGAATGTTTCTTGGTTGCCGTGGAAAATAGATCAGCCGCACAATTGATTCCCATAATTAAAAACTACATTCGAAGTGGAACCACAATCATTTCAGATGAATGGAAAGCATATAAACAATTGTACAAACACGGTTATGAACATTTTACTGTCACTCATAAATACAATTTTGTAGACCCAGAGTCAGGTGCCCACACACAAACGGTAGAAAGTAACTGGCGTCTTGCAAAACACCGGAATAAAGTTCAGTGCGGTATGCGGCGCTCTATGATAGACTCATATTTATGTGAATTTTTGTGACGTCGGCAGAATAAAGATAAAGACTTATTTCAGCAAATTATCAGTGATATTGCTGCCTACTGGCCTCCAGAATAAAGGTATGAGGTATTTCATAACAGAAAAGATCCGAAAAATGTAAGGATCGTGATAAATTAAGGAATGAACAGGTTAATTTTGATTCTGAAATAGTTTTTAATAATGTATTTTCAGTGAATAAAAGAAGAGAAGTAACAGACAATAGGAATAACCAATAATATCACAGCAGCCGCCATTTTGACGATTCCAGCCAATGGGGTTACGTGATCATAGGCCTATAAATTGAGTTGTTGAACACCGTTTTCCATTCTTTTGTGGATCCCTCTGGTCTGAGGAAGGTGAGCGTGGTTCACCGAAATCGATCACCATAATATTTGAGCATTTTGTACTTGTATTGTAGTATATTTGTACATTTTGTGCTTATATTGTAATAGATTTGTGTTGTGTGACATTTACTTGTACTGTATAAAAAATAAATAAAGAATCTTTTAGTTTCCCTATGCATAGAATATTACTATTTGAAAAGAATCCGCTGTATATAGGTATTAAGTTATATAACAAGATTCCAGAATGTTTAAAAACCCAAATGAAAATAGTATTAAAAAAAGTATTGAAACCATTTTAATACAAAAAGCGTATTATAGTGTTAGCGAAATGCTTGAAGATAATAGCTTTGGTATTTAGTCAAGCTCTTAAAGGTTAAAGATACAAAGGTTTATATCATCTTCTATTATGAAATACTATGTACACATCGAGGACTTTAGCTCTGCACGCGGAAACTAACTACTACCCATTCAACAAACAAACACAATATGTTTTATGGGTTGCGGTCACGCGCTCGCTGCTGAAATGAAGGCGTCAAAACTTCTTCCTAGGTTCTATATCGGTTACACTTTACTATTTGACAGCTAAACATGTATGGGAAAAAGTATTTTAAATTGAAAACATTAAATGTATTGTGGTAACTGTATTTTTATAGTAGGTCGGAAAATAGGTAAATTTCACAAACACAAGAAACACATTTTTATTATAATTGTTATTATTCCTGCTTCTTTGTCTACTTCATTTAAAATGACTGTAATAATATTACTTAGGCATTTTATTTTTTTAAATAGTTAGTAAAAAGTTGAGAAACTTATGAGTACTTTCGTATAATGAATTTGAATATAATATAATATGAATCTTATAATGATATATGAATGTGACTTACAATCATTTTACTTCATCAGAGTTCTTCAATCCCACTTAACTCTTCCTCCTCCTCTGAAAGACCGTCACTGTCTGTATCAGATTCATTTCCAACTGATATAACAAAGGATTCTATAACATTGTCTGTCTGGGGCTCTGCCGCTGCATAGTCTTTTTCTATCTTCCCACGTGCTTGCACTTTCCTAACCATTCTTCTGCACCCATTCTTGATATTTTTTCTTCGCAGAGGGTTTTAGCTTGAGATATAGTACAGGACGTATTTCTCTTGGCTACATAACCTTTGACTTCTGCCCAAATTAACTCAATCGGATTGAGATCTGGGTGGTAGGGTGAGAGTCAGTAAGATGTCATGACCCTCAAGTTTGACAGTTTCATCCAAGGCATATCGGAAATACCTTGGTTTATGTAGCTGCACAAGTTTGTACAGTTCAGGTAAAAACATATCGTCGCTGAATGGTATTCCTTTTTTTAAAAGCCACGCCTTCATATCCTGTCTCTTACTTTTTGAAGTAGGAGCCTTTTCAATTAGAATTTTATGGCAGCGTGGATTATCGACTACCAGTACTGAATTTGGTTCCAAATTGGGCAATACTTTGTCCTTCATCCATTGCATAAATATTTCCCCATTCACGTTGTCGTGGTAGTCTCCACTATGATTGCTCGCTTTCCAGCAGGTAAAAGCATTAGGCATGAACCCTTTCGCTCCGCCCACATGGATAGTTATCAATCTTTCACCCTTAGAAATTGGAACGTGTAACCCTTTATTTAAGCCATCTGAACAAGTTTTATAAGAAACGTGAGAAGATAGTATGTGAGACTCGTCTAAATAAATTATTGGATGTCCTTGCTCCCTGTAGCTTTACAACGCTCTCAAATATGTTATCCGTTTTTCTCGAATTTCTGGTTTTTCAATTAGCAACTTTCTATTGTTTGCTGTCTTTCTCCAAGTAAACCCTAAATCCTTTAATATGCGTCTCAAAATTTATCACAACCCTGAAAGTTTATTTTTTCTTTTAGCACCTCCCTCAATAATTTTACAGTTGGTATTCTATGTTCTTCTATATGAAAATTGTACACTAGTCTTCTTACTACACATTTATAGAAGTCATCTAAATAGGTAACTGTTTTACGTCGTTGTCAGTTTTTGTTTGGCATTTTTGTTAGCATAATTTAAACACGTTACTGATAATTTCGTGGCCCTGACTATGAATTACTCTATTCTTGACTAGCGACTTGAACTCATCAGTCATTGTGGAAAATTAACAAATACTACAACTAACAAAATATATCACAAATAAAATACTCGGTAACTACGGCTATATTAATAATAATCGGTGTAAACCGCACACACTGGTTTAACAAATAACTAGGCACAAATGACAACCACACTCATCACTGTCACAGATAGGACTGATTTCAGCCAGGAAGTAAGTAGGGTTAGTTGTTATTTTCATTACGATTCTCATTAAAGAGGTTGTTGCAGGTGAGTCAGTGTTTTCAGGATAGAGCGCATAACACTACCCCGCTACTCCTCCCGCCTATCACCACGCAGCCAAGGCCACGCGCACAGCTAAAGTCCGCGATCTGTACTTCTATGATTTTATGAGAACTATCTGTATAGCTGTAATATACACAATTTTTTAAATGTATCATAAATGTGACCATGCACCAGTTTACTGTTACCAATGTAACCATTGTATGTAAATGTAATATGCAATAAAGATTTTGACTTGATTTATGATTAAAATCCAGCGTTTTTATTGAGACACCCTGTATATGTAATCATTAAACCAACTTACCACAATGAAAACTTAGTTTTTTTACAGCAGCTAAATGAGTGAGTCAGGTACGTATTGTGTTAAGGTAAATATAATGGTCTTGTTTATAGGGTGCATTCTAAGAATATATGCATCAGAGGAAATGGAATGAGTGATATTCGAATATAGCTGAAAATAGACTGTAAGAATATTGAAAGGGTGCGTTAAAGAATTGAATATAGATTCAGACAGACTAAGGCAATCATTTTCGTCTGTCCTGTTATCTAACAGTAAATGGTCTCAAATAAGGGCTTAGAAGACTGTTTCTCATACTACTAACTCGGCTATTAATCACTTCAGCATGTGGAGAGAGACAGAGAGAGGAATGAAGAGAGATATATTGCTGGTGTTACTTGTGGAAACCCAACAAAAACAAATTTTACAAAACAAGAATATTGGCTCCACGGAACCCATATGAGCAGACAGTCTTCTTGTTTCTACTGTAAATTTTAAAAGTTACTTCAATTTAGAGAGTTTAAGATTGCTTATAGGCATGTTTAGTATTACTTAGTGAATCTCACATATGTATTTATTAAGAACTAAGAACCAAAACAATTTTTATGAGATAGTTTGTTTTATTTTCATAATATTGTTCAGATTTTCTCAAAGAACAAGACACGCTTCGCTTACCTTCTGCACAACATTAAGACGTCATGTGATTTGGAACTGCTGGAACCTTTGAAGCTCTTGGTGGAAATGGGGCTGGAAAAGCTAAAACGTGACTATATATTTATTTTCATGTCATCCCAATTAGCTAGAGTGGAATCCCTTTCTGTTCCAAAACTACTCAGGTACTGTAACAGTATTATTCATTCTAGCAATACATTTCAACCAATCTTGTGTACAATATTGAAGCAAAAATTTAGATGTTTTGTTTAAATTAGAGATGGGCTGATTCCGATTCTCGGTTCCAAGAATCGCTTGATTCCAGCGGTATCGTGATTTCTCGATTCCTATTATTATCTGTTGATATCGCTCGATTTTGACTCTTAACCCTTACCACGTCACAGACGGTGTACAGCGCACAGCGTTACTACCTCGTAACATCATAGACGCATTACGGTGCAATTGATCATATAGCTAACCTATATTATTAGGTAAGATATCCTTAACTGTCATTTTATCATATGTTTGGGTCAATCCTATTCCCATCGGTCCCTTTACACGGTATCTAAGCCATATGGACCTACTGTGCAAATAAAATGGCAGCTTAAGTGGGCGGAGTCAATCCCTTAACGTAACATCACAGACGCCATACCTCGCAACTTGCACTGCAAATGGCATCGTTGTTTTGACTCCAGTATTTCCAGCATCTGTTGAATTATACTGCGTTCTTTTATTTTTACTTGTAGTTTTATATTGTTATTTGTTTTTAGATGTGCAAATCTATTGTTATATTTATCTGTCCTATTACGTAAAATATGGCTCATATTGATGACGTGAAATTTGACGAATTTGTTCGTGATATGTGAGGACTTATTTAATTTTTAGAAAACTTACTACTTTAACCGAATATTGTGTAAAATAAACCTTTTAACATATATTTTATTCATTATTCAACTATACAAATGATTTTACAATATTTTGAGCAATATTTTTTCATTCCCATTACCTTGAAAGATAACAAAAGAAACATACTATAAATACTAGTTTCTTCAGTTAGAAATACTAAAATGTTGGGATATTATATGCCGAACGTAGTTGTTAGGTTGGATTCAACGAATTCCATTGATTTATAAATTAAAATTGAAACCGCATATCTGATACTGGTATTCGCGTAGTGCATTATTTTGTATCAAAAGAAAATAATATTGCCAATAGAGATAGGTAGTTCACAAATGACTGATTCAAATGAACTACTCTCCATTTCAAAAGTATCTAGACCCGAGTTTACAAAGACACTGAACATAAACGAATAATGATAATTATATGATTCTTTTTTTTATTATAAAGGATGTAATTGTGCATTAAAGTATGTCTGTCAAATTATTTTCATAATTCATTGACCATTTTTTATTAGTGATTGTTTATAAAAAGTACAGTTTTTTTGTAATTTCTAACGAACCATCAACTTCAACAAAATCATAAAAATTTTAATTGACGTTTGATGTAAAATAAACCCTTACCAAACTTTTGTCAGTAGTTTCCAGACGTTACCTTCAAGTTTAAAAATTGTAATTTAATTATTTTTTAATTTCTTGTAATGTTGGTAGATTAACTTTTATTCGGCTGTGATAACTGGTACTCTGTATAGTTTGGTACTGGTGGTATCGGCTTGATTCATGCAAACCAAATAAAAAGGTTTCCAACCATATATGTTGATCAGCGATTTTTAATTTCCGTCTATTTAATATTATGTGCAGTCAGCGGCTAACAACCCCTTCAAACGCCTTGCCTGCACGGCATCAAAACCCCGCGACATTGCCACGTCTCCGCTCCAAGCTCCAGCGGCACGGCACGTCTGACTACCGTTGTTTAAACTTCCATTTACTGTATTCTATTAAGTTTCGTCAACCATTTTCTATCACCATTTACTCATGAGAGTTTTTAAAAAACCTTTGCTGTTTAGCTGTAATGAGACTTTCAATAATTTTATAAAACTCTTACAACGAATAAAGTTATTTAATTTGATTGAAATATAATGAGAAGTATTTTTACTATATTGAAAGATAGGTGATATATATTGTGGCCATATTCAGTTTCAGTGAGGTGGCAAGTGGTGATTGGCAGGCTACAGTGGAGACTCAGATGCAGTGGCTAGCACAAATCCACACAGTGCTAGAGCTGCTGTCTGTGATCCACTCCAGCCTGAGTCCTCCTACACTTATGCAGGTCACATCACAGGCGTTAACTACGTTTGTTCAACCAAATGGCTCACCAGTGCTCAGCCTGTTGCATCTTATCAACAATCGCACTTACCAGCTACGTGCCCCCATACTCACTACAGAAGTTCGCAATTTCATAGAGGGGTAAGTTGCATTTTACATTTAATTTAAATTATAAAACACTAATATCTATAAGATTAGGTCATAGAGCTGATTCCATGAAGATGAATCTCTAACCACTGGTCTTTATGGAAAGTATTAATAAAATTAGGGATGATCAAGTTTTTAAACCGTATTTTCACAATTAAATCACAAAGTGGTTTCTTAACTTAAGTGACAAGTAATTTATCTAGTTTTAATTAACAACTAAATGCGGTAAAGAACTGATTGGCCCAATTTAAATAATCACTAACATAGTGAAGCAGATGAAGCAATAACTCTTAAAGACCAGTTTTCAATGTATGTACAATCGATTGTTTTTTAAATTTAAAAAAGAAAATTAAATAGCAATTTAGTCATGTAAGAAGAAGTTTGTTCTATTAAACTAATTCTATGAATTGGGATTGTCAATTTGTTTTTGTTGCGCGTATAATTTGGCATTTGCCTATTTTCAGTTTTATCACCTGTGATTTACTGACTGAACGTTAGTCTGAGCAACGTTGTGAAGTTGCTACCAACTACATAAATAACAAATATTACAATAATAAACATCAGCTGATAGTAGTGAATAAAAGTAAGTGCACAGAGATCGTCATGAGACAGACGGCTCACATCGGACGGACCAGATTTTTATTAGGTATTGCGCACAGTAGTGTATCGGAGTATCAACCAGTTTAGTTAATTGTCTATCTCAATCAGTGAATGTGCAATTAATTTTTATCGTCTCATTTATTCTTGTTCCAATATCCTTCCAAATGGTGTCCCTTCGTTGCTGGTTGTAATAATCAGGATGCTTCAAGTTATACAATTTTTCATATTCTTATACTAGAACTATTAATTTCGTCGAATCCATTATTTGTATGTACAATAACAAAACAGCAATAGCAGTATTCACATTTTCAGATAATACTGGTCAACTGAAGGAATGGCGAATGAGCTAGTCCTACCGTGCACACCAGACCAGAAATGCCAGTGAAATCAACCAATCTGAACAGCTTCAATGCCTCTCTCAAGATTCCCAATGATATTTCCGTTCTACATAAGATACGGTCAAGTATGAGCACTCCAATTGAAAATACTGCTTCATATCTAATGGTCCGATTCAAGCTGTCCGTCAGATGACCATCTGTGTGCGCTTAACTTAAAGGTCCACTGAGGTTTTAAATGAAATCAGATATTGATGTTGTACTATGTATCCATCTTTTTTTTATCACCTGTGATTTACTGACTGAACGTTAGTCTGAGCAACGTTGTGAAGTTGCTACTAACTACATCAATAACAAATATTACAATAATAAACATTAGCTGATAGTAGTAATAGCTATTCAACACTTCTTCAAAACAACCGTTTTCTTCTGGCTAATGTTTTCATTAAAGAGTCCACTCTTAACCTTTGTCCAGCTGTCACTGGCTGTGTACACGGACTAATTGTTCAATATTTACTATTGTTGGTTTATATGTATGATTTTAATAGAATATTTATTAACCGAGTAAAGTGGTCAGGACAAACCAGTACTGAGTCAGATCTGTATTTGTTTGATTTTGCCTCGTTCTGGATCTAGTTTTCCATTCAGCCCCTATGCCTCTTCTCTATCCCAGCCTTCTTCACGTTGATTATACATAATCCATCCTGTACAACTGAGGCACGTACAGGATGCATCCTCAGCTGGCCTGACTCTTCATAACTTACAGATGTAGTAATAAATCTTTATTTTTGTGCTCAATCAACATATTTATAACAATGCCTAGTAATATTATAAAGTAAAAGCATGTATACAAAATAAAAAAGGCAGAAAAAATGAGCCTCTAGGATAGTTTCAGGATTAATAGCACCAGAGTCAACCAGACTATTGATATTAGGGATGGACGAGTCTCGAAATTTCGGGAATTCCCCGGGAAATTATAATTCTCGTCCTGCGAGAAGGAAATTTTGTTACGATCGGGAATTCCATTCGAGAGTTTTTCTAAGATGTAACCAACTAAATAGTTCGATCTCAACAACACGGTTATAATCGACATTCATGGTCAAGTTCGGATTTTTTCAATGAATATAAATTAAAATGAAAGGTTAATAAAATTATGATAGGCTTGTGTCTCGATTACCGTGGAATGTAATTTATTGCTTATAGTGTGGCAGTGAAGTTACGTAGAACGTAGTGACTGACGACTGACAGTCGGAGTCGACAGTTGGGGTCAAACGTAGATGTGACGTTCTCACGACCCGTTCATTTGACAAAGCTCATCTAAGTGAACGAGATATCCAGATCACGATGCTCAAAAAAACTATTAAAGTCGAACAAGTTACCGAGATCTATGATCCAACTAAACAAATCTAGTATAGGATAGAACTGTTGACCGAAACCCAAATGGTAATGAACGAAAACTGAGTGGGCCTATATTCCAATGTTTGTGTGTGTCAGTAACGTAAAATCATTCAATCAAAATGCTCCCGAGAACAGGTCACTTTACTGTCCAACAAAACAACAAATCTTCCTTCCCATGGCAAAAGTCCATTTCTCTCATGTACATACAATGAACCGTTCTGCTCGTTTCCGAATTGAAATTATCGTATATTTCCCGTGAGGTGATTGTGATCCGTTTAGGTGTTTACTCCAATCATCCAATGATTAGTAGGGAATCATCCAATGATTTGACAGAAGAAAATATCGTATCATATCATATAAAATATCGTGATGGCGTTCAAGTATCGTGCGACGTAACAATATTTATTTATTTTCAATTGAATAAAAAATAAGTAGATATAGCTGTAGCGAATGTCAATTAATAATCTGTTTGTGAACACTTTGGATCGCCAAATGTGCATGTAACATTTGCAGGCATACGATATTTTCTTCTGTCAAACTGTCGATTGGTTTCCTGACTAGATTAGAAAGTAACACAGATGGAGTGTAAAATGTATTACAATACGATAATTTTGATTTGTAAACTCAGTGAACGGTTCCCTGATCATAATTGTTACTACTACGTCGATGTTAAATGCAAAACAATTAAATCCAAATCAAAGATTATATTATTATTTATTAAAACGGACGGATTTAGCAATAAGGAACATAATTTTTATTGAACCGAAACTTTATCATACTTCTTGTGTATATTTCATAAATTTATAATTTAGCTGCACAAATCTACTTTGTATCACCAGTTGCCAGTTGGCATTTAGCTGATATTTTAGATTGCATCTCGTCTGGCTAGGCATACATTTGCCGATTACGTATACCGTTGTCACTCCAATACGTCAGAAATTCCTCGTGATGAAATGATTATCTTTCTTTCAAATTCAAATTCAAATTCTTTATTGTTACAACACGTTTACAAAACTTAGCAAAGCTAATGAAACAGGTAACATTGTCAATAATAATAATAATAGTAATATTAAAAAATATTACAGTCACAACTAAAAATAAATAAATAATAAATCTAAGCTATACAAATGCAATAATCTATAGATGAGGATGTAAACTATCACTATGTCATCTGGTTTACAAATTAATATCATTAACATACTCTTGAATGCTATAATAATTTTTCTCCAATAAAAATTCTGTAAGAGTCCTCTTAAATGAACCATCCCTTACACAATTTCTAATTTTTAAGGGTAATTTATTAAAAAGCCTTATCCCCATATAAAAAGGTGTTTTCTCCACTAACGTCAAATGGTGTATGGGGTATTGGAGAATATTTTTATGTCGGGTATTATATCTGTGTTCAATTTGCTCATTTTGTATCTGATTAAAATTTGACTGAACCATTAATAAAATTTTTAAAATATAAATATTGGGAACCGATAACATTCTGAGATCCTTAAATTTTGGCTTACAAGAGGATTTCCAAGAAGATATTGTCATTATTCGTAAAAACCTTTTTTGTATTTTAAAAATTATTTCAGAATCATTTGACGCACCCCATAGTTCAATTCCATAAAGTAGTACTGGATAAAAATAGGCATAATATATCATTATTTTTGTTTTTAAATCAACAATATTTCTTAAGATTTTCATCTGAAAACAAGCTGATATCAATTTATTTGATACATTTTCTATACATTTATTCCATTTAAAGTTTTCATCTAGAATGAGACCCAAAAAATTTGTATTTTTTGATACTGACAAGAGTTGTCCCTGAAAATCAATAACCGAGTTAAAATTATTCTGACTTTGAGCAGTACAGAATTTTACTAATTGTGTTTTGGCTTGATTTAACTTTAACCCATTTACCCCAAACCAAGCAGTTAGATCCTTAAGAGCCCGATTTAAATTAGCTTCCAATTCTTTAACACAATTTGCTTTTATAATTGCAGTTGTGTCATCTGCGTATAGGATTAATTCATGAGAAACATTTTTTGGCAAATCATTTATAAAAATTAAAAATAAAAGAGGGCCCAAAATGGATTCTTGAGGTACCCCTATTTGAATTTTCCTCCATGTTGATTTGATTTTTTTATTATTCTTAAATATTATCGTCCTCTGATATCTGTTTTGTAGGTAGGATTTCACCCAACCCACTACTTTTCCTGAAAAATTATAAACAGATAATTTCTCAAGAAGAATTTTATGATTAACACAATCAAAAGCCTTGGACAAATCACAGAACACCCCCATTGTGCTCTGTGATTTGTCCAAAGCCCGACAAACTTCATTACAAAATTTTGAAATTGCACCAATGGTATTATGCCCTCTCCTAAAACCAAACTGTTCACTAACCAAAATTTTATTTGACTCCAGGAACTTTGATATTTGAAGAAATGCAGCTTTTTCAAATACTTTTGAAATAGATGGTAGAACAGAGACTGGCCTATAATTATCGGGGTTTTGTTTTTCCCCCTTTTTAAAAAGAGGCATGAGTTCTGCATATTTGAGGTTATTTGGAAAAGTGGCATTATAGAATGATTGGCTAACAATTACACTAAGAGGTTTAGCTGTGGAATCTGAAACAATCTTAATTAAATCAAGAGGAATTTCATCCCATCCAGAAGTTTTCTTATTTTTAAGGGATTTTATTATATTTATTATTTCAGTAGCTGTAACATTTTCAAAATTAAACGTAATAGATCTATCAAGATATGTTGTCTTCTTTAGTAACTTTAAAGCTTCACCATGAATTGGGGAAGTCCCTAGTTCTTTGGAGATTTCAGTAAATTTTTTGTTAAAAATTTCAGCTATTTCCAATCCATTGCCTATTGGTCTATCACCCACGAATAGGTCTGGAAAATCAAAATTAACCTTCTTATCACACCCCAATTCTGATTTTACAACTTTCCAAGCAGCTTTGGTCTTATTTTCAGCGTTGCTTATAAAATTTGAATTACTCATTAGTTTTGACTTTTTACAGACTGCTCTGAAAACAATTTTATATTTTTTAACATAGTTAATAAAATCCTTATTTTTTGAATGTTTAGCTAACTGACTAAGTTCCCTTTTTTTTGCACTTGAAATTTTTATTCCTTCTGTAACCCAAGACTTTTTTTTACCCTTATTTAACTTTTTATTTACAAATTTTAGAGGGAACGTGCTTTCAAAAATCAGAAGTGCTTTCTATGTATCGAAGTAGTTTCGAGTTGCACACATTCATTACCGATCATAATTTATTAAAAATAATTGATCGTAAACGACTTTAAAATTTATATTTAGGTGCACAATTATTAAATTATTACTATCGATCCATTAAACTACCGGTATTTTGGCATCTAGATTTACAAATTTGATTATATTTCACAGCTTATTTCCGGTTTATTATAACCATTATTATATTACTGAATAAAATAACTACAGATCCACTTTTTATGGCGTATACAAAATCAATTTTTTGTTGAAAAGCGACAATTTTGAAAGCAATCGACTGTTTTTGGCGATGATGCCTGAATCGTAGAATCACTTGATCCAGCTTTTGCCCAAAAGCTTCACTACCGTGATCGGAACTACCAGATAAACCAGATCGACCGTCTGTGTGATTAGTTGACAATCACAGAGAAGAAATAGAGGTTGCTTTCTTATGACTACAGCGGCAGTTATTAATAGAATTAAAACAAATGCATATCTCTACAATAGTCAATAGATGTGCACTGTGCAGTAATAATTACTAAGTTTATCCGTGAGGATTTGGGGGGGGGGGAATAAAGAAGGGACTGCCAAGATGCTGGCTCTGTGTGCAACTTCAGTTCCTAGTTATAATGTAGTTCAGTTAATTAATTGAAGAATTCATCCATGTCTAGTTTTTATGATGATTTTAATTAAAATTTACAATTTTAATTCAGTTATATCAAATAAGATTGCTTTGTTTATTAAGTGTGTAATCTGTTATTGTTTAGTCTAAACCTGTTTGATTTTTTTCTGTTTTGTGGATAGCAGGCAAAAAATAAAAAAGATTTAATAAAATAAGGAGCACATAAATGTGCCTTAACATTAATGGTTGAATTTCCTACTAGATCACATACCAATTAATTATTATTACTATAAAATGATTTGGTTTATTTGTTTTATCTACTAAGTTTGAAAATTAATGTATGATAAGCTGGGAAAAATTCCCTCCGAAAATTTCTCGAAATTTGGGAGGAAATTAATTTCCCTCCCGTTTCCCTCCCGAAATTTGGGAGGAAATTAATTTCCCTCTCGTTTCCCTCCCGAACCTAAAAATCTCCTCTCGTCCATCCCTAATTGATATCAGTCTGGGTGGATCAATAACACTGGATGTGTTTGGGTGGATAGGTGGGTCAATTTCACCGAACATGTATGGGTGGGCGTGTGGGTCAATACCAATGGTCGTGTTTGTGTGAGTGGGTGGGTTTTATATTGTCCCATATTGCCATGAAAAATTTAGCGGGTGTTTTAAGCCTGTTAATTAAAACCAGTTACACAGATATGGCTCTAAATTTACACATGCATTTAAGTTAATAACAATTTGTAAGAATTGAAAAGAATCAATTAATTAAGACAACATAAAATGGAAAATTCTAGAGTTCAGATTGCAAGCCTAATGGAGTTACAACAGGTTGCTAATTCCCAACGAGACATTAAGTCAAAAATAAAAGCAATATGTGAGGTTAACATGGTATGGACGTCTATGTACCCAAAAGCTGCGGAGCCTATCTACAAAGTTGGAAAAAGTAGGGAAATTAGGAATAAGTCGGAGATTTTGTGACGTTGGGAAAATGTAGGAAAAAGTTGGTAATTCCCAATTTTAGGCTACGGCCACACTTGGCGACCTGGTCGTCGCGACAAAAGAAAAATGTGGGTAACGTTAAATTAAATGAATATGGCCACATCAAGCGACCCGCGACCGCCAGTGACAGCAAAACGAACGCGTCCGTGAGCGTTTTCTGGTCGCGGTGACAGATACGCTCCCCATGTTATCGTACGGCACCGGCCACACTCGGCGACATGTCGCTCCTCCACACACCCAGTTTCTGCACGGTTTATGGTGTTCAGTTTTATTTCGACAGTTGTCCTGCGCAGTTGGGAAATATGCCGTTTGAAACAGATATACAGTGGAACTTAGATAATTCGAATCTGAAGGGACCATAACAAATTCTAATTATCCAAAAATTCGAATTATACAAAAAAGGGCAAAAATATTACTCAAACCTTATGTTTAAATACAAAACATAATTTTATTTAACATAGTGTAACATTTCTGTGCTGTTGTACTTTATGTGAACAAACTACAGTAATGACAAACAAAAAAAACAAATAAAACTTGTAAAATTCCACAATATAATTAACAATAAATACAACAAAGAATTGTATGTACTGCATTACAACTTATATTGTACCTAGTTACAGTGCAATGCATTGTTAAACAGTTTAGGCTACAAGAAAAAGTACTAAAACGTGTCCATTTTACATAAAATTAAATATCAACATGAGTTACTGTACAAAAGAACTAAAATATACATACTTATTTACAAAAAAAGTTACAAAAGATACAATAAAAACAAAAGTGTTACATTGGCAGTACTGTCATTTCTCACTTACTGATTTTTAAAAAAGTCACGTATCTTAGGTTGTTTCATTGCCCTTACTCTCTCTGCTAAAATAAATGAATCTAAATTACCCAGTGATTGAAAAATGGAATCACTTACATTGCTTTGGTGTTCGAAAAATATTCTTAGTTTATTTACATAACTGGAAGCCTCTGTCGCCGTTGGGATTAGTTGTTCAGCATCCTCGTCACCAAATGCGTCAGCGTCGTCGTCTGCAGCGAGGTTCACATTGTTTACCTCCGCGAGTATGTCGGCGTCACTGAGTTCACCGCAAACCGCAACATCTTCATCAACATTGACAAAGTCTTCAAATGTGATGGAACCAGACACAATTTCCTCCCATCCATCGACTGCTGGCACCGGTTCATTCACAATGTCACTGTCAGCAACTTCAATCTCGGCACTTTCACTTTCCTCTTTACTTAAACCCGCTTTTTTTAAATAGTTCTTAATTGTTTTAGCTGTGACCTGATCCCAAGCTTGCTTGCACATTCTTGAGGTTTGCAGAATGTCAAGTTTGACTTTAAGCGCATTTCCCTCCTCTGTGAGAATCTTTTCCACTAACAATTTCCTGTAGAATTGTTTAAGATTTTGTATTATGCCTTGGTCCATAGGCTGCACAACGGACGTCATATTTGGTGGAAAATAGAGCACTTTTACATTCTCCAGAAGTGGAATACTGTTGTGTGCAGTGCAATTGTCAATTAGGAGAATAATTGTCCGTTTTTGTTTGCCAATCTTCTTGTCAAGCTGCAAGAGCCACTTTTCAAAAAGTGCACTGGTCATCCAAGCCTTTGCACTGGATTCATAGGGTACTGGTTTTGTTTTTACATTTTTAAAACAACGGGGGTTAGCTGCTTTTCCGATCATTAAGAGAGGAAATTTTTCTGTTCCATCCATATTGGCTCCAACAAGCAGTGTAACTCTTTCCTTGCTTAGTTTACCGCCATGACACTTATCGTCCTTAAATGCAAGGGTTTTATTTGGGGTGCACTTAAAAAAAAGCCCAGTCTCATCAACGTTAAAAATGTCTTTTGGGTCCCTGTCTGCTATCATTTCTTGCAAGTCTTTCTTCCACTGATCTGCATCGCACTTGTTAGCTGCACTACTTTCTCCACAAATTGATTTAAAGGAAATGTTGTTTCTCTCCTTAAAACCATCCAACCATCCTGTGCTGGCTTTAAAATTATGTTTATCCAATTCATTAGAAACTTTTCAGCATTAACACGCATAATGGTGCCACTTATGGAATTTTTTTGTCCCGCGCCTGTTTGAACCATTTCAAAACACAGCTGTCCACATCGGGGTTATCCGGTTCCCTCACTCGTTTTCGTCCTTGTCCACTTTCACTTTGAGTTCTCAAAATTTTGTCTTTATTTTTTAAAAATGTCGATAATGTGTTTGGTGGGATACCAAAGTCTCTGGCGATCTCAGCTTTCTTCTTTACGCCTTTCTCCACCTCCCTAATCACCGCTACTTTTTCGGCCAAAGTTAGCGATTTATAGGTTAATTTAGTTTTGGATGATGACATTGCAATAAGTCACACACTACAGTACAGTACACTCAAGTTCAAACTAAAAACTGTTTCTCTTAACAACATACAGTAACAAGGATACACAAGCACAACATGACTGGACGGCACGGATTTGACAGTCAGAAATTCAATTGGCAACTGAACCGACGAAACTGTCGCTGTGGCGCTGTGATAGACACAAGACAACTGGAAAGTGGGGGTGGGGGTGGGAGGGCACTGACCTGGGACACTACGTAGCAGGTAGCCGTCCCAACCATCCCGTTAGGATGGGGTGTGAAGGCAGCCGGCGCTAATGAGGGGACGGAACAATGACACTCCACTGCTGTCTAAACTGCCCAGAAACCGTCTTTAATTGTATGTTGTTGACATCAAAACTTCGAATTAACCAACAAAAAGTTCTAAATATCCACAATATTTTAACATTGTTGACATACAAAATCCTCGGGACCAACCAAATAATTCGAATTATAGAAGTTCGAATTAGCCAGGTTCCACTGTATTTATAAATAAAATTAGCGGATACTTGAAAAAATAAACAAGGTAGCCTAAGATTAAGTTTGATGACTATACGGCTATACCTATCTATTTATAAGTTCATTTGTATTTGACTCATGCCAATGCTTACTCTAAGTCTTAAGGTAATAAAGAAAATCATGATTGATTCAAATTTGACTAATATATAATTTTATTGAAACTTACAATATCATTTCGGTATATGTAATTAACAGAAACTTTTAATTGTTTACACCAAAACATTTTATTCAACAATACATGAACATTAGTTAAACAAACATACAGCATAAACTCAATTTTAAATAAACATTAATTACAATTTAATAAACGCAATATTTTTTCTTAAACATATATTTTCTCACATGCTGTTATTTTTCTTTTAAATCATGTTGTACTGCCATCATAAACATCCTGCTGGAGATGTAAAATAATCCGCAAAGGTATCACGGATTGTTTTTGAAATAGAACATGATCCACCTGTACCAATGACTGCAATGTCTTCCAAAGGACAAGAGTATCCTCAAACTGGTAACCATCTCTAACCCAAACAAAATTATGTAAAACACAGGCAGCTAGTACAATTTGTTCCACATATAATGGATCCAAAGCAATAGGTGTATGTAACACTCTCCACTTGTTTGCAAGTATACCAAAGGCACATTCAACAAAGCGACGACCCCTCGACAGCCTATAATTGAACATTCTTTTTTACGTTAAGATTTTTTCTAGCATAGGGTCTTAGGACATATTTGCTCATGGAAAAAGCTTCATCGGCAAGAATAACATACGATAGGGAAACTGAATTCTCCAAATTAGGCAATGGTTTTTTTATCTGGTACATTTAACTCATCACTGACTAGCATGTGACTAAACATGAAACTGACCATGTTTCAGACGAACTGCATTCAGGGGATGAACTTTAAATCTGCGTTTCCTCTTTTTTTCAGATACGATCACACGGCAATAACTAGCAACAGGTCCTCCTCACTCATTGGAGCCATCCTGACAACTGAATTTGTCGTTGGTCGTTCAAGTGTGGCACCTCCCGCGACTAGGTTGCGAATAAAAATAGTCGCGGCGACCTGGTTGTGGCGATCAGGTCGCCAAGTGTGGCCGTAGCCTTAGTCGGGAAAATAAGAATTATTACTCAATGGTTATATACTAGTCTCATTATTTTTAGTTCAACTAAATAATTTTACCAAATTGTACCAATTTATTGCCGTTACTCTATTTATTAAATTGATGATAGATATTATTTAATGCAATTGGTATCAGAGTTATTCAAATTTATATATTTTAAGTTGAAACTGAAATTCAACTTGAAAATGCTAAAAATTTTTCATCACTAATTACTGAAAATATTTTACCTGCTTTTGCAAGTACTACTGTTTATCAAAGATTGGGTTTTACTCTCACTTTAATTAACCAATAACCTTTATAATATCAAACCTAATAACTAGGGGTATGCATTGCATCGAAAAGCATTGAAAAATTGATACGATTTGTTGCATCGAATCGACAATGCATAAGCAATATCAGCATGCATAAGCAATGGTGCTTATAGAACTGCTACTTTGATGTTTTAGATAAAATAGTTGTAAAATGATTATTACTTGAGTTTGTTTTCGTTCCGAGCGGACAGGAATGAGCGTGATCGGACACAAACCTGATTATATCGCGATATTGAATACAGAGTTCGACTGGGAAATAACTCGTACATGATATCAAAACATGATAAATGGCCATCAAGCAATGCGTATAGGTATTGTAATTTACGTGTGTGTAATTCAGCTTACCATGAATCGTAGAACATTCTGTACAGACAGTCCATCTATTTCTGTTAGTCGGCAATTATTTTGGGATCTGTATTTGATAAACCAGATAATACGAATCTTTGTGTAGGTAATTTGAATAGTGAAATGAATTATTTCTTCAACTGTGTTTTCGAATATTGCTGATAACAGTCCAAATATTGCAGCAGATAGCATCAATATTGCAGCAGATAACATTGGTCCATTCTTTATCAGGACTTTCGTTATCCGTCTGATAGGGTCTTCCTGGCCTAGCCATACCTTCTAGCAAAACATTTCCTAATTTTAAAAAATTTTGTATTGTTTTGTGTTATCTTGTTTCCTTTTATAAATTCAAACTTGTTGCATTTTTAACGGATAATTCACGTTCGTTGATTTCAATTCAGTTAATCTGTTGGCACTATGTTCTAAAATACTTTACTCAAGATTATTTGCATTAAAAAAAGTATAATGGAACGTTAATTATTATAAACAACTCTATTAAGAAATATTTTCAATCTTTATATTGGAAAATATTTTAAATTAGAATTGATATAAAAACTGTCAATTAATGTATTCAATAAATTACATTTTATTGCATTCGTTGATATTGTTTCATTAATTTTAATATATTGGCTAAACACTAATGGATTGTTAAACTTGAATCAAAATGATGCTTCTACTAAACAAATTCTGTGATATAGTACCCTAATATATATATATACATATATATCTATGCTAATGTAACTTTGCATTAATATTTATTTCAGTCAACTCATTGTAAATGAAAAAGAAACCAGTTATATGTGTCATCAGTTTCCAACTATGATAGTGAATAACAATAATTAAGTTGTTTTACATTATTTTGTACATTCTTCTTTTTACCTGTTAGATATATTATTTTAACTGTAAACAATTAAATTTTGATAAGTTTGACCAGTTACCCTCCCACAACAGCAAAGAACTACTATTGGCATTTAAATTTAATGAATTTAATACAGTCATCAAATGTCACTATTACTAGTTTTCGCTATATTTGTCCTTTGTTTTACATAAGCATGCTTAGTGCTAAACAAATTTACTAAGCCGTAAAATTGTAATTCAAAATAATTATGATTTACTGTGCATTAGGCCTACTGCATTCTGTGAATCCCTTCATCTTACTTTCCTTATATTATTTTAAATAACAATTGAAATAAAAGTATATAAAAACTGCTTTTAAAGAATTGAAAACACTTACTTCTGTATCACTTTAAATTCAAGAAATCATCATATATGCCACTCGTAAAAATCTAAAAAGAATAAGGAGCTACACCATTATAACATTAGGCATGCAAACAACTTCATACTCTTTAAAAGGAGAAGTCGAACTACATGGGCCCAAAAATGTTTAATTGCCCTTCTAAACACCTGAAGAAGACCTCCAGAAAGGAATAACTTAAAGAATGGCTCCTGCTAAAGTCCTTCTACTCAGTGGGAGGAATTCACAAACTTGAAGGAGTAAATAAAAAAAATCTTTTAAAATAACTGTAATAATAAGACTGTATAGTTGTTATCACAGCTCCATTGTACTTCTCCATGAAATTTAAAAAAAAATGTATATTTGATATTATTTGTTTTGATAGTTAGTTTAGTTGGTTCTTGATTACTTATTGTTATTGAATATAGCTTAATTTCACTTGTTAATACCATGTCGATAACATTTGTTTACAACATAAAAATAATTAGGGGTGTGCTATGCAGCAATTTCTTTTTTATTTTCAATTTGATGCAGAGATACTTTTCAAAGAATTTCTATTTGATGTATGATGTATTGACACGTATGTTTGCAAATAAATATATCTTGAAATATTTATGGGTTGAAGCATTGTAATATAGTACAGTAGAAACCCTATTTTCCATTAGGGGTCAGGACCGAGCGGATTGGAGGATAGACGGACTATAGAAAATTCACCCAAACACACTTATTTCGCTGGAAACTTATTATTATTGCTTATGGAGGTTAAATTTAAATGCTGTATAGTACTTATTGATTAACAAAATGAGAATGAAAAGCTTAGAAAAAAGACATTTTCAGAATATATATACTACAAGTCACAACTACCCTTTTATTACAGTAGGTCTAGTTTTAATGTGAAACATAAGCTTCGGTACACGGGTAGTGTGTTGCTGCGAATCGCCTGTGTATCATCAGACAGGACCGTTCCCATGGCCCGTGACCTGTGTAGGCGTCACGACTTAAAACTTCATCTTCAACAACATGCCTTGGTAGTGCCGCCTCTTTCCCCATGTTATATGAGACCTGTTCAGGCAGCTCCGGACGGCCTGTCTGTACGTCAGGCGAGCTGTTCCAACGACCTGTTATCTTTTAGATGGCAGATGAGGCCTAATGGATGGCAGGCCGTTGGAACTAGGCTTATGTTGGCTAGACAGCTGGAGGGGGAGTTGTCGTCTTCTAGACAGATGAGTCATATGGCAACTGTCATATTGTGGCGCGATGAACCCAGACACTGAAGGATAACAGAATCTGGTGGAAAATAGGGTGACGGATATAGGATTTTCACTATATTTTGTTAGTTGAATTTGACTAAATTTTTAAAGGCTCATGTTAAGAATTGTTTTAATGAATTTGATTGAAGAGCCCTACAGGGTTTCTAATCAAGACTAAATATTGTATAAACTATTAATGTATATAAAGGATATATTGAGAAGTGGGTGTGTTTATAATTTTAGTGTCAGTAGTTATTTCAGGTTCTGGTCTTCTAAGTAGCTAATCAAGGTTAATATATGTTCTCATTGTTTAGAAGTTTAGTCGTACATGAGTCACTTATTTATCAATAAATCTTATTAATTAAGTTTTCTGTTGGAGATCAAGTTAACAAGGTGTTCACATGCTGAGTGCAAAGGTTTTACACCATATATGTCAGAGATACCCTCAGTACTAAAATGTTTAACCTTTACCAAGTTAACAATGTCATTTAGTTTATTGCTGAAGTGCCTAAAAAACCAATGTCGTCAGGAGACGCAACAATGAATTTTAATTTTATCTTGATTGTAGATTTTTTTAAATTACGGATAGAATTATTTCAAATATTATCCTGTGCATGATTGACTGCTGTTTATAATGTTGGTCAGTGAATATCAGTGTTGTACAAGTTTTGTTTTGATTGTGCAAACGCAATTTGCCAATTAAATAACAAAACTGTAAAATAAAGTAGATTTATACTCAAGTCATTTTGAATTAGCTCATTTATTGAAATAACTGGTCAATAGTTGTTTAAGTGCAATTAAAAATACTAACGACTGTGTTTTTTGTGTAGTGATAGACTATTTTACAAGTGGATGCTAAAACTCTCAGCAGATTCCAAGTGGATGGGATTTACATCAACATTCGTCTTTTTTGAAGACTGTCCTTTCCCACGTCAGATCAATAACCAACTACAAGATGTTCTAAACGATACAGGTATTGTTAGAGTAAACTAACTTACATTAATTATGTATTCTGATTAGGGGTGTGCGAGTAGTGATTTTTGAGTTCAAGTCGAGTTGAGTACTTGGCATTCGAGTATTAAGTATTTTCGAGGGAGTACTTATGGAAGGATTTCGTGTTCACCCAAGACAACTGTAAAAGGCAGACACCATCCTAAGCCTATGTTAAGTTTTGCCAGATTCGTAAATATACACATCTAAACTTAACATAATAATTTTGATTTGTTGTTTGTAACTAACATTTATTAAATAACACTTTTTACTTCCTGCCTTCCTACATTTTTATGTGGCATTGTTTTGTTTAACCTTTTTCCTTTTTTCCAGAACTAATATTATGTAAGAAATTAAGAAAATATATTATTAATTGAAACAACATGGATTATAAAGATTTAATCTGTTCACTCATATCACAGATCAGATTTTCTATGCAAGCCAATTATACTGTTTCACAGCCAGCCGATATGTTTATCTGGTGGTTTAGTTCAAAGTGTACCGTGAAAACGCAGCGAAGCTTGTCGGCAAAATCTGCATCCAACCAAACTGAGGCTAAAATTCAGGCGTCATCACCAAATGCAGTCATTTGCTTTCAGAATTACCTCCTCTCAACAAAAAATTCATTGTGTACACGCCAAGAAGAGTGGATCTATATTCTGTGGGTATTTAATTTAGTAATAACAAGGTTACAACTAACCGGAAATAAGCTCTGAATTATATAATCAAATTTGAAAATCTGGATGACAAAGACTGTAGTTTAATCGATTGATAATAATAACTAAGCAGGTTTACTAAAAATAAATTTAAAGTCACAGGATGAATTAGTTTTTAAATTATGATCGGTAATGAAATATGTGCAACTTGAAACTACTTCGATACATGAGGCTACACTGAACAACAGATAAATAATTATGTCATATCATAACGAGAAATGCATGAAAACCTGATGTAATCGAATGAAAACCATAGACGTAGTCGGCTAATATAATAGATCTAGCCGATATTGGCGAAGAGATGCAGTCTGAAATATCAGCTAAGTGCCAACTAGTGATTCAGTGAAGATTTTAGGCAGCTAAATTATAAACTTGTGAATAAAAAACGAGACGTTTGATAAGGCTTCGGTTCAATAAAAATTATTTTCCAAATCTCTAAATTCGTCGTATTTTGTTTAAAAATGTTTTCCAACATGTTTCTCCCTCACTTGGGTTGATTCGTGATTGTTTTACAGTTTACATCGACGTCAATTTGAACAGGGGACCGTTCAGTGAGTTTACGAATCAAAATTATCGTACTTTACCATCTTTTACACTCCAACTGTGTTATTGTCTAACTTAGTCAGAAAACCGTTCAACAATTTAACAGGAAAAAATATCGTATACGCAAATATTACACACAGTTTTGGCAATCCAAGGCGTTTTCGGAATAATAATTAATAGACGTTTGCCACGGATATATATATATTTTTTATTTGACAGAAAATAAATCAATAATGTTGTGTCACACTCTGCTAGAATGCCATTTCCTTATTTTATATATGATACGGTATTTTCTTATGTCAAATCATTGGACAATTCTCTGCTCAGATTAAAAAACAAAATATACCTCAATTGACTCGCAAGAAATATACGATAATGTCAGTTCCGAAAAGGAGCTAAACGGTTCCTTGCACGTACATATACTACAGAATACAGAAATCTTTATTCATGATCATTGAGAACAGAATATTTATCACAAAATATAACATTAAAACAACAACAACAAAAATGTAATTGGTCACATATTCAAGTGCAGGAACATTAAAGAAAATTTCAAAAATTAAAGGTCAAGGGTACTATAGAGTTCTTCCATGCTGTAGATTGATTTCTCCACCAGCCAGTCATGTAGTTGTCTTTTCAGTGTCTTCAGATTACTATTTTTAATGTCCTTGGGAAGTGCGTTAAAGAGCTTGGCTCCAGCATACGATGGCTTTTTGGTGTAGATAGTGGTTCTGTGGGCTGGAAGGTGATATGTCTGAGCTCCTCTAGTTTTATATGCATGCACCTCTTCATTTCTTAACAGGTTTTGTTATTAAGCATAAATAATGACCTTGATTATATACATTGAGGTAACAGTAAGGATTTTTAGGTCTTTAAAAGCTTCTCTACAGCTGTCGAGGTGAGAGAGAGACCAGCCATAATTCTTATTGCTCGCTTTTGAAGAATTAATATCCTCTGGAGGTTGCCAATTGAGGAGCCACCCCATAGAGTGATTCCATATCAGAGATGAGAATCAAAAAGGGCGAAATAGGCAATCCTTAAGGCAGATGATGTGGCAGTTGCTTTAATTCTTTTAAGGGCATAAATGGCGCAGCTTAGTTTTGAGCAGAGGTTATCTATATGACAGCTCCATGTGAGATTTTGGTCAAGAAACACGCCCAGATGTTTCAATTCATCCACTCTTTCCAAATCAGGTGGTCCTGTTATATGATCTTTAAGTCTTCCCAACGCAAGGAGCTTGGTTTTAGATGGATTAAACACCAGATCATTATTTAAACAATATTGCTGTACTAGGCTAACTGAAATGTAAGTGTTGATTTCCAGTGATTCTACTGATTTATTGCAGGTAACTAGTGCAGTATCATCTGCATACATGATGGGGTGACTATAAGCGTCAAGTTTTTCAGAGAGGTCGCTTGTAAACAATATGAATAAGACAGGGCCCAGTACTGACCCTTGTGAGACTCCTCTTTTAATATTTTGTGGACTTGACTGGACAACCTCTGTGATACCATTCATACTCTGCTTTAATTCGACTATTTGCTCTCGCCCAGTAAGGTAATTTTTAAACCAGCTAAGAGCTGTTCCTTTTATTCCAAGGGCACTGATCTTGGTGATAATTACTGTGTGGGACAAAGAATCGAAAGCTTTGCTCAAGTCGAGAAAAATAGTAGTGATGGTGTTTCCAATGTCAATATTATCAATTATTTTTTCAATTAGTTCATTAAGAGCAGTGATGGTTGATGATGGTTGCCTGGGATAAACCCATGTTGTCCTTTAGGTAATAGCTCATTCTGCCTGAGGTGTTCAAGTATTCTTGAAAGAACTACTTTCTCCAGTATCTTAGATACGGTTGGAACTAAAGATATTGGTCGAAAATTGGTTATGTCATGCTTACTTCCTTTTTTGTGTAGTGGATAGACCTTAGATAACTTAAATTTTGAGGGGACAACTCCCTGTGCTAA
The DNA here is from genome assembly GCA_035578905.1 of Stictocephala bisonia. Classification (NCBI taxonomy): domain Eukaryota; kingdom Metazoa; phylum Arthropoda; class Insecta; order Hemiptera; family Membracidae; genus Stictocephala; species Stictocephala bisonia. The sequence continues at coordinate 679,117 of JAQJVL010000455.1, read as the reverse complement.
GGATTTATTGATTACATCAGTTAAAGGTTGGCAGGTCACATGCTTGCAGAACTTTAAAATTATTGATGAAATCTCATCGTAGCCTGAAGAGGAGGAGGTTTTTAGTGAACTGATGATATTCAACACTTCGTCATTGGATGCTGGGTTAAATGATAGAAGTTCTTTCCCTTGGAAGTTGTTGTGTGTGTAAAACGTTGTAGTTCTTGTCTCCTTATTAAGTTTAAGAGATTCTTCTACGATTGTTGTGAAATAGGAGTTAAACTGTTCAGCTATAAAAGAAAGATCTTCTACAGAATTGTCAGCGATTTTTAATCTCCAGACAGAATCTGAAACTTCCCTTCTAGTTGACCTTTCGCTATTAATAACTTCCCAGACGGCTTTACTTTTATTACTTGAATCAGTAATAAAGTTAAGATTAGCTTCTTTACGTAAACTTTTTAATTTCAAGTCATAGGTTTTCTTTTTGTGTGTTGCTATTGCTTTGTCTTCACTTTGTCCAGTAATTAAAAAATGTTCACGGGCTTGAATAAAAGATGACCGTAGCTCATTTACCTCAGGATTGTAGGCAATTTTAGCTCGTTTCTTAGTATTATACTTTTTTGTTGAACGTAGACATATAACATTAAGAGCTGTAGTAAAAGTCTCTATAAAGTTGGAATATGCGTCTTCAGCGTTTTGAGCTTGGTAGACCCGTTCCCATGATTGAATTCCAAGAAGGTAATTTAAAGCTAATAGTTTCTCATTACTTAGATTTCTTTTGGTCAGTATTGTTTGTTTTGTAGTCGTCGAGCAGAAATTCATGGTGTACAGTTGTCCGGAGTCATCAAAAAGACCGTTCTCATGGATTGTTATGGCAAAATTATCTGAGGATAGGTTAGTACATAAAATATCTATTGAAGTGGCAGTTGTGGGTGTAGTCCTAGTCGCAGGTAAGTGGCATCGAGTTAAGTTAAATTGAGAAAGAACACCAAAAAATTTTTATTTTCTCTTTCCATGGATTGGTTGCTGAGGCTATCAATATTAAAATCACCAACAACGCAGATTGCACTGTTGTTTGTTGGAAATTCGTCAAGTGATGCAACTAATAGTTCCAGGGATTGTTCTAAAGGACTTTTCGGAGGGCGATACACACCTAGGATGTAAACATGAGTTTTTTTATTTATGTAAATGTCAATAGCTGCCATTTCACAGATGAGTTCAACACTTTTGACATTAAAGCATTCGACCTCATTTTCTAAATCAGTATGCTTAAATATCGCAACACCTCCTTTTTTGTGTTCTTCTCTACTGTATTGGGCAATCAAAGTGTAGTTCACTAACTGGACGTTTTTAATTGTATTTTCAGAGAGGCCATGTTCTGTAAGCACAGTTATGTCTGGTTTTGAAAGGAGCAGAAAGTGATTTAGTAAATCAATTTTATTACTAAGCCTATCGATATTTTGATGAAAAATTATGAACTTCTTTGCTCTTTCTGAACAATCATCTCTTTTTCCCTGTCCCTTTTCAACTGACTGTATTCTAAAAAACTATGATTTACGGAAGAATCCATAGTTCTTTGTTTATGTTCATCTATATTTTCCCAGAAGAACTGCTCAAAAGTCTGTCCAGGCTTTAGAGGTTTGGCAGTATATGGTGGAAATCTGGATTTATTTTCTACAGTAGCTGATTGGTGTAGAAGCTTGTCAGAAAAATCTTCTTGATTCTCATTATTTAAACTTTTAAAATTGTTTAGTGGTGGAGAGCTGGCGAGGGTTTGACTGCCTTTTTCAGTATCACTTTGTCCCAAGTTGCAATAGGGTGCAGAGACAGAATTTGGAAATTGTTTTATGTTTTGCGATGAGTTACAGTTCCCCCCACTGAAAGTTGTAAACAAATTTTGTTGGGATAGTTCTTCTTTAAGTGAAGTGGAGGATGACTGTAAAGCTGTCCTTTTTGTGACCTGTAGTGAGACACTATATTGGTTCTTTTTGACCATTTGTGGATTGTTGTTTCTTCCAAGATGAAACAAAGGGCGCTTTTGTGTTTTTGTGACTTTAAGGAGCGATTTGAGATGTGCTCTTGCAGTTGCCTCTTGTTCCGATAGCTTAGTTACAAGTTCTTTGTAGTTTCCTGCAAGCTCTTCAAAAAATATTTTGTTTTCTTTCAATTCATTTTCTAGTGTGTAATTTTCTTTTTGTAATAAGTCAATTTTAAAAGTTTGGTTTGTCAGTTCATCTTCAAGTTTTTTTAAATTGTTACGTAGGTCATTGTTAATAGAGGCCATGTCGTTTATTTGTGTTGTGAAGCAACATTTATCATTTTCAGATTGTTGAATGATGTTTTGTTTAAATAGATGTTCACTATCTAGTTTCATTTTCATAAATTTAATTTCTTCCTCCTGAATACTGATCTTTCCTTTGAGTTCCTGTATGACTTCTTCCATTAAAATTAGTTTGTCTTCTAATTCAGATTGAGTCTCGGACTTCTGCATTTTTAAGTCATGTATTTGTTGTTTAAGTAGAGTGTTCTCTGTAAACAGTGCACTTCCTACCTCAGCCGCCAAAGAAAGTGAAGTTTCATGATCTAAATTGTCTTCCATTGAGAGATTAAGAATTTTTTCCTGTAGCTCTTCAATGTTTGGGGTGCTGCAAGGTGGGGTAATAATGCTTACACCACTGTAATTTTCAGCTTCAAGGAGAGCTTTATTAAATTTTGCATTTTTTGTAGTTATCTGTCTTGTGCTTCCCATACTTGTTGATATTTTCTCTGTATTTAAAAATGTATTGCTGTTTGATTTTCCCAGTCAAACAGCAAGTTGAACAAAGTTGAACTGAGTTGAAATTTCACCTAGAAAAGATGGAAAGTTCGATTCTTGGGATGTAAAGTGACTCGTTCTCGAGACCCTTTTGACTGAACGGTATTATTGATATGAACGAAAAAATGCATAATCTCCACGGTGTACAGACTATTAGATTTGTATTGGTAACGGGTCTTTTTGACATCTTGAACCGGATCTCTCGTCCCTTTTCTTGGGTCATAAAGACACTAACCAGCACTTCTCTTTTATTCACCCTATTTTAGGTTAGGTTACAAGTGACTAGTAGACTCAACAACCAACATGTGTGATCGCTACTACGGTAACTATTTACAGTGATCGCTCCCTTCCCAGCTCTGTTGTTCACTTTGAATTGAACTAGTTCAAATCATAATGAACGAACTCGTTCACTATGTTGACTAGTTCATTTGACTGTCGTCGTGTACTACCTATTCTTAGGCGTATTGTTTAGTTCATAATTACCCGTACCAAACGGATAACGTATGATTAAGGGTAATATAAAACACAAGGAAGCGCACTTTTTTTAATCATAACTTATAAAACTGTTTACTTTTAAAACTAAATTAAGATGTAAGCGCACTTTTTTTAATCATAACTTATAAAACTGATTACTTTTAAAACTAAATTAAGATGTAAATATGATATTTCGTGAAATACAACTACTCGATTGAAGTTTCAGAAGTTTCAAGCCGAGTTCGAGTTGTAGAATAGAATAGAATAGAATACTTTATTCTGTCAAACAATATTTCATAAAATACATTGACACGTCAAAAACTTAATAGATAGAGTTAATTAGTCAAAAGTCTTGTATTGTCCATGTGCACTTTTCAAAATCTTGAATACAATAGAATGCTTTTCTACAGAGAAACCCTTTTAATCTAAACTTAAATTCATTATTAGGTAGTAGTCTTAAATCTAACGGCAACTTATTGTAGAACTTACTACCTATAATTAATGAGCTTTTACTAGTTTTTTCTAATCTAACATATGGTAAATCTAGATTATTGTTATTTCTTGTAAAATAATTATGCACATCACTTCTGCAACTAATCTCATTTACATTGCTCTTTAAGTACATTATACATTGGTTACGTCCTTGTACGTGTTGTCCCGCAGTTTCTTCAAGCAAAATGCATTCAAACAAGCGAGTGAACAACGCACGCAGGAACGACGGCGCATCAACGTCCAAACATTGCTGCACCTGCAGGTGTTTTCCAAGCAACACGCTGGTTGGTGAGGTCCGGCCGTACCGACCGGACACGCCACCGGCAGCACATCACATGGTTGGCCACCACGCTGGAGAACAACGGGTAATGGATCAGATAATCGTTTTGGACGACGATGAAGACATCGGCGAGATAGCAGGTGGTGGTTATCAACATGATATTCGGGACATGATCGGAGGCGTTCTGTTCATGGAACAGAACGCAAACATCTTCAACGACTGGTTCGACGGTGATCTGGACGCGTATAGGGCTCCGGCTCCGTCACCGTTGCACTGGAGTCCCCGATCACCTGTCCGGGCCGATCCCGCCACACCTAGCGCCACCCGCTAACCCACTACGTCGCCACCACCGTCCAGTGACGAGGAGCCGATAACACCTGGACAAAGCCGTCACCCATATCCGTTGAAACGCTTGAAAAGGCGTATATACGGGATGGGTGACAGCGATTCGTCGTCAGAAGACGACGATCGCAACAACTATATGACTAAACGACACCGACGGGAGGGATCAATGATACACGCCGGACCTACGACGAGCACCTATACAGCCAGGCCGTCGACCTCCCGCGTGGTGTATAGACCAGCGGCTACGCTGACATCTTCTGACGAAGACAGCGACGTATAGAGCAGTGGTTCTCAACCCGGGGGGCGTGAGGGAATTTCAAGGGAGGCGTGAGGGTACAAAGAAAAGAAATTTAGAAATATATATGTTGTTAAAACACAAAAACCTTCAAAACCATCAAATAGACTTTCGTATTTAAATATATATGGGATATCTATTTTGCATCCCGGCTTTTGCTAACGTAGAGTTAGCATCGTCAGTTTCATAATTTCACTGTTCTAACTTGAACCAACCGATTATTGACTGGAGGGGAGGCGTGAGCTATCTTCAGTGTTCAAAGGGAGGGGTGCCAATGTTAAAAGGTTGAGAACCACTGGTTACTATACAATTTTAGAGAATTGTTAATGAATATATTCCATTAATATTTTCCTTATTATTACACTAGACATATAAGTATACTTAAGACCACATGTAAAATAATATTTATTTTCTTTTATTACAGATTAATTTTAATGTTTAACTCTTTGATGTTTATTCATTCAATTATTTCCTTTAATTTACTGTCCATTCACTTTACATTCTTATTCAATAACTTAAAATCATGGTTTATATATTATTTTGTACTATAGTTTTAACCCCACGGTCGTATTCTAATTAATATATTTGTGATATTTTAACTTCGATATATTATACAATATGTACATGTTTTATACTGGATATTAGTAACAACCATAAAGGTGTACATAAGTATTTCGATTTTTTAAATTATTTGTTTCCATTTTACAAAACCAGATGTTCTTACTAGTCTTCATTCTTAGATATCTAGTTGTTATATACAATGTTTGTTTCATAATTTAATTAGTTGCATAAAATTACGTTCGTAGATGTTTCAATCATCCTTATTATATCATACCACTTAATTTTATTTCCTGTTTCATTTAGGCCTACTCTATAGACTACGTTTTGTAATGTAATAAATTAACTATTGTTTACTGTTTGTAATTAGGATTTACTTTTAGTCAACTAATCGGTTAAAAAAATACCATACTTAAGATTGGTCTAAACAACATCGAAGGTATTCAACTATTGATCTTTTTCATGAAAGTAGCATCTTCACAATCCGTCAGCTGTACATAAAGTGTCTTTTGTTGCACGTTTTTAAGCGTTTTGATTCTCTGTTTTCACCTGTTACACACTCATATAACACGAGATTTTCATTCATTGTAGAAGGGAAATTATCACCAACTCTTAATATTTTTATTAATTTCCAAAATGTTTTAGGTTTTACTGTTAACTCACCCTCCACTCTACTCACATACCGCTTGTATTCCACTTTAATTAAACACTTGGATTGCATTCTAAAATCTTTATATCGCTCCAAAAAAAATGGAACGTTATATTTCTTATATGTTTTTCTATATTTCCCTTACATTTGATCAATCTCCTTAAATCATGAGAAAACCATGACGGATGCTTCGATTTAAATTTAACAGTTTGAGGTACATGCACATTTAAAGCTGTATACAACTCATTATAAAACAATTCAATAGATTCATTCAAGTTATCAGCGCACGCCTCTCGGTCCCGCTAAAACCGCCGACGTGCGCTATGGGCGCACGTCACGTTTTTATTATATTGTAATTTTATTTGTCGACCGAATGCTTTCAAACGTGACATAGGGATTGAAGACAATATGGCAACAACAAAATTATTACTCTACTGATCGTTGTCATGACGTAATAACATCTGTTTATCTGACGTTTTTACCGATTTTGGATAATTACATGTTTTTTCAAAGATCTTTATATCTACTATGTTTTTGTATGTGTACTTACAATTATATGTAGATTGGTCTCTATATTTTAATACTGTGGTTTAGGTTATACAAAAAGTGGTAATGTATGTTCATACTTGAAAAGAATAAGAAGACAAAAATCTTTTGAAACTTTGTAATATAATTTATTTTTAATTTTATTTGTTGACCGAATGCTTTAACCTGACATAAAGATTGAAGACAATATGCCATATGGCAACAACAGAGTTATTCTCTACCGATCGTTGTCATGACGTGATAAATCTAGTGTACGACCCTGTGCATTCAGAATATCATTATATAACTTTAAACCGTGCAATTTATTAAAAAACAATAACCTTCTACATATTTCATTGCCCATCGCTAAGTTATAATCTATACCAGTAATATGAAGATTAAAATCTCCCAGTATAATTAAATGTTCATGATTTAAACTATATGAATCCAATATGTCCAAAAACATTTTATATTCATTTAAACAGGAATTAGGAGGAAAACATACCACGGCTACAATTATATTAGGTCCCTTAGGCAACTCGATTGTTATCCATACATTATCATCACTGGTTTCTAACACGTATACTCTATTAGTTTCGAAACAATTTTTAACCGCTACTAAAACACCCCCTCCCTTGTTTTCCCGGTGATTTGTTGATTCCTATCTCTTCTATAAACAATATACTCGTTAGTAAATAGTTCCGAATTGTAGACAGATGAATTTAACCACGTTTCAGTCAAAGTTATTATGTCAAACGTATTTTCTAAAAGCGCCAAACTACAATCAGTGGTTTTAGATCTCAAACCTCTTACATTTTGATAATAAATAGTTATATTCGATTCACCAGTATTTTTAATTTATTACTAATTGAAAACCTACAGAACAGACCAAACAAGTAATTATATATACATACACCAAAATTACAAACATGACTCATGCGGTTTATCAACAATTAAACTCATAAATATATACAGTATACCATATAAGGCTATTCATAGCACATATTTGTTCAGATCCATTGTAAATATATATTATTGTTAAAAGGTATGTAATAAACATATATACATTATACCATATAGGGTTATTCATAGCACATATCTGTTCAGATCCATTGTACATATGTATTATTGTTAGAGGGTATGTGATAAACACAATAATAATACAATAAATACAAGAAATAACTTAAAGTGTTCCTTATTTACCCTAGTAACATATACTGAAGTATCAGAGCTTGACTTGCACATTCTATATACATCGTACACATTATTAATAGCACAAGCACGATATGTTGTCCCCTCCCTGAATGTAAATAATATATTCAAAGGCCGGTCATGTAAAAGGTAACATATTTAGATTTTTTTACATTAACATGCATTTTATTCTTGAAGCACCATGACCGCAAAATGTTCAAATAATCGTTAATACTAATTTGGAGATGTAATTCATTTTTGTTGGAGGATACGAGTGCAATGTCATCGGCAAATGCACTAGCTGAACATGTGAAATGTTGACCTAACAAGTTGTTAATAAACATTACAAATAGATTTGCAGAGAGCACGGAGCCCTGAGGGACTCCGGCTCTCACTAATAATGAAGTGCTTAATTGATTATGAATGTTAACTGATTGGGTCCGTGCTACAAGAAGGCTTTCAAACCATTTCAACGCAACGCCTCTTACACCGGCACTTTCCATTTTATTAAGTAAAATATTATAATTCACAAGGTCAAATGCTTTTTTTAAAGGCAAGAAATACTGCAGTCGTTTTTCCGTTATTATTTATGTGTTCATATATTAATCTTGAAAGGTGTATTAACGAAACGTCTGTAGATTTATTTTTTGTGAAACCAAACTGGGATCTATTCTGGAAGTTTATAGACCTTAGGTAATTTATTAATCTAACGTTCATACATTTCTCCATTATTGTAGAAGAAACAGATAACAAGCTAATCGATTCTATATTTTAAATCAGCATAATAGTTGTTTTTTAACTTGTCAATGTCTTATATTGTTCGTCTTTTTTAAATTCTATTAACCATATTTATATTAATCCAAGGGCCTTTTTTGTCTTGCTTTACGATACTTATTACCAATATGTTGAACAATTGATTTATATTTATTTACAATACTACAAAAGCTTAAATAACAATAATTAACATCATTACTCTGATAAATACAGTTGCAGTCGACTTTTTTCAATTCATCTTTAATATTATTATAGGTTTAATCAAATGTATTCTCGGTTCTTTCAATAAATTCATAACAAGCCAAGCTAATATAAAGGCCTGATAAACAGTGATCGGTTATGCCCGAATTAAATATTGCACTTTTCGAGTTACTGATATCCTTAAACTTTACAAAAACGTAATCTATACAAGTTGAGACAATTGGCCGTTGACATATTTATGTTTACCTCTGCACATGTAAATGTATTAGAAATGTAACATACGACACCTCCGGCTCGATATGTGTCATTGCATTTAGTAGCTACGTCAAAGCTTTGAATTGTGTATAAATTAATCCTTTCACTGTTTATCCAAACTTCACACAGTACAATGAAACCTAAGTTATGAATAATTGAATATATTTCGGCTAGCAAAGAATTAAAGGTTTTCCCGATACTTCTAATATTTACATATAGTAAACTAATATTACCTCTGTCAGACTGGGAAACAAACAACTTACTGTCTAGGTGATGGTAGATATCACAACATACGTGTGAGTCCATTATAATATTTGTACTTACATTACGCACTATTTACAAATTATATATACTCTTCAGAGAGAAAAACGATAACTAGATATACAATACTGTGTAATGTATATAATATCCACAGACCTAGAATATTTTATTCAGATCTTGGATATTAACAATTTCATGACATCTTTCCTCATCCGACTTCCTAACAAAACATGTTCCCTCTCAGAACCGAACATATATAATATCTGACTCCCTACATTTCATCGTAACCCTAGGGAAGTGACTGTATTTCTGTTACAAGATAGGTGGCTTGGGTCGCAGAGACCGATTTTCACTTTTTGCAATTCTGTATACAACAAACTTCAAAAACAATTTTCAAAAAACTATAAATTAGTTTACAGGTTCAATGTGATCTGATGAATAAGGTTCTAGAAATAACATATACATAATTTTAATTCCTTTGTCACCTATAATGTTCCACATGTATAAAATCGCCGCAAATATAATAAAGGGAACATAGAATTAAATGATTTCATGAGAATATTATGAAAAGTCAATTTCTTACACTAGGTATGCAAAGCATGGAAATAAAAATACAAACTTTAAATTCCATTCAAGTGTTTAGTACAAATTGTAACAAATGTTATTTGTTATAACAACGATATAAAATGCGCTTTTCTGAAGAATGTCCACATTAGAGGTAATACATTCAAACCATATCTAAACATTATAATATAAAAACATAATTAAAACATAACCACTATAATTAATACTAAATATAATAAAAGCTATGGGGTTCATTTATCACTGCAAACATCTAACAGGAATAGTTAGAACTAAGAGGCATTATCTCAGTGCTTAATTGATGAAGAATTAAATTAAATACCGTCGGAGTCTAAAAAGACCTCACCATGGTAGTCAAGGGATATTAGGTTTGAAAATAACCCATTTGGAAACATTTACGGACGAACAAATACGAAAGATGTGATGATGACGCAATTATAGCTGATACAAAGACCCCACCAAGGTAATTAAGGGATATTAGGTTTGAAAATAACCCATTTGGAAACATTTACGGACGAAAAAATACGAAAGATGTGATGATGACGCAATTTTAGCTGATACAAAGACCCCACCAAGGTAATTAAGGGATATTAGGTCTCAATTTGAAAATGATCCATTCAGAAGAATGTACGGACGAACAAATATGAAAGATGTGAGGATGACGCAATTATAGCTAATACGAGTCTTTAACGTCAATGCATTGTGCATGTCGTATAATGCGTTTCCGTTCCATCTCTCTGTAAATGGAGTTAATTCACCGTGCATGTACCAATGAGCTTCCGTTGAATTGGTTTGTGGGCGGGACGAGTCCCTTATATATACCGCCTTACACCGAGACCCGACAGTTCACTGACTACAGGCGCCGCTGTTTATATCACGTTAAAACAATGTCCGCGTTCGCATTCGTAAATACCCCGACACACACTAACGACGCGGTTCAAGGTCTATTAGATGCGACCGCAATCGACGTAACTTCGTTTTTTAAATGTCGAATCCAAATATTGAATTCGATGAGCTTTTAAACGGTTTTACCTTAGAAATGCCTCCGAACGCCCCTGAGGGGTTGGATACGCATTTCACACATTTAGATATTACTCAAAAACCTGACGATATCATACAAACAACCGATTTAAACGAATACTTCCAATATTTAAATTACAACCCGAGCCTATTATCAATGTTTAATTCGCACACATTCGAACCGGTTTATCACGTTGCTTCAGAGAGGCCTGAACATTCGGAACACCAACGGCCGGCCGGATATATCAGCGCGCCTGTAATTCAAGAATCAAGAATCGTTTATTCCGTTGACAAACACAAGTTTGAATAGGACATGTCATATTTAAAAGTACAAATCTAATCTAAAACAATACAGTTAGGCAGTTGCACTCTGTCAAAATTTGCTTATAAATAAATCACTATACATTAAAGCTACAATAAATCACTATAGGCTATATTAAAATTTAACAATAAACAACCACATAATAAAATTCAACAACAAAACTACCATATATTAAAATTCAACAATAATTACCATATATTAAAATATTACAATAAATTACTCTTCAACATACACACATTTAAATTAATCTATACAGTACTTAAAACAGAAAACAGAAAAGACTATTACAGTTACACATTACAAAAAGTTATGTTCAAGTCAGACTCTAGAAATCAATTGATCAAGAACCATCACGTATTAAGGTATGTACGACCTTTTATCTTATGTTTTAGTGATGTTTAACTCTCGATCCGGCATTTTATGACATTTCGTACGATTTTTTCGTCACCAAACTGGCATTGTACGAACATTCGTACAATTGCAACGTCAGATATTTACCATATTTATAATGCGCACAAATCGAGCTACTTCGATGTTTTTATACTCTATGTACTCAGCGTGAACATACGATTCCAGTGGTATGCAACAACGCGCACTGCACTGTATCGGCGTTATTTTAAAACGTAGTGAAAGTTGAAGAAGGAAACCAGTCTCTGAGTCTCGCCATTTTTGTTGTTGTTTAGCCTGCCGGGCCTTATTTCAACTACGGTAGATTTTGTAGAAAATGTGTATCATATTTTTGAATGTTATAGTAACCGTGGTTACTAATTTCCAGGTTTTTGTATACCCTACGTTCCAGTTAAAAATTTATAAAACATAATTTTTACTTACAAACCTATATAAACCATATATTTTCTGAAACTAGATAAAATTTAGAACATTTTGGCTATCTCACATTTCGTTTTTTATCATCACAACATTGATCATAGGGGGTGGCCCCCCTATTTTCCGCGATTTCTAAAATATTTACAAATATGTCATAACATAAAAAATATACAAATCTTATAGGTCATGAATTATGTCAAAAAAGGACATTTTACAGGAACTAACTTTCTTTATCTGTAATAATATGTTCAACCTCTACTGATGGATACAAATTGACATGGAAACTGCTATAAGTTTTGTTGTTTTAACACTGTAAAAGTAATGTTTATACCTAAATCCTCCTTTAAAAAGTGTTTTAGGTGTAACTTTTTTCCAAAAGTCTTTAAGTCAGTGACTTAAGCTTTTTTGGAAAAAACGATACGATTTTTACAATGTATATTTTAGGTGTGTGCTCGGAGTTTTCTTTATTTTACATATTTTTATTAAATATCAATGGTAGGCCTAATAAAGGAAAACAATAAATATATAGAAATATTTTAATTGATATGACAATAAAATAATAAAACACAAAGTATTATAAAGTAAGATTAATATAACAAAAAATGGTTTTCTTCGCCATATTCTAAAGAGAGTTCTGATATATAAGTCATGTGGTTTTTTAAATAAAGTAAACTAATAATGAAAATGGGTTATAGATAATGTAAAGAAATAAACTGAAATGTTAACCACAGTATTTAAATAAACGGCTTCATTACTCGAGAAGTCAACATTTTTAACTGAAGTTTTTAGATAAACGGCTCTTGTTCATCATAGACGACTATGTTGTTATCCGTATCGCCATATTGCACATGAAAGTGCTCTGTTGTAGAAGTGTTGTGCTTCTTCAGACAAGGTTATGAACTTAACCCTAGAACCGCTATGCGTCTCGATCGAGATCCATTTACGCCACGCTCAACCGCTAACGTCTCGATCGAGACGCATTATGTAGTGCATTGTTTATTATTGCGGCGACACAGCTGTCCTGGCTGCAATTGTAGTATTCATCCACAACATTTCCACAAATTGAAGCATTTTCGGAGGGTAGGTAGAAAGAGAGCAGCTCCGGAAGTTGAAGTAGATGCTGATGACCCGCAATAATTACATTGTGACATTCTTGTACATAGCGAACATTTTTTTATAATATTATATGTGTTATTAGATAATAAGTGTATATATTTTCAATCTAAAACACATTTTGAACAATTTTGCTATCTTGATATTTTAATTAGACTAAGGGATAAGAATCCAACAATTGTGTGAAAATAACAAATGTTTTGAAAAATTTTTTTATATATTTTGGAGCAGAAGAACAACATGGATTTTTTGGTAAGTTTGATTTTTTACATAATATTGTTCCTTGTATTTCATTTTACTGAAAATAATGATATATGACACTTAGTATATAATGTTATTTTAGGTGTTGCTAGCTTTCACAGTTACTTTAAGGTTCTTTGAAAACATAAAAACTCTTTGTTCCCGCATCAAAAAAGGAAGCTTTTTAAATAACACTTTTTTGCAGCCTCCATGTAATCAAAAATAGTGTTGTACGATTTCAGTTTGCCTTCGTACAAGGTGCCGCCGTTCATGGTCCTGTACTCTCGTATTTTGCCGAGAGGATCCTGCAGCGCGACTTTACGCACGTTGTCTTTGAGAAGTCTTTCCCTAACACTTTCACAGTGGCAGAAGAAGAGAAAACCTTGTTGTATTCTTCTGGTGTCGTTATAGTTTCCATTGTTCCGAACTGCTTTTCAAAACGTCCAAAGACTCTGTCTGGAGGCATATAACTATGCCCCCTTATTGGGAAATAATGTACTATTTTCTTAAAGGCCCTGGAGGATTGTGCGTAATGAAGTAAAGATCCCATAACATTCTGGTTCTTGTTTTGTCCGATACATGCGTCAGAGAATAGTTTGACTGTCAAGGGATTTTCAGGAACGTCTTTGTAAATCTCTTCCAAATGACACAAGAAGTCATTTAATGCTGAAGCTACCTCAATTGCGCCTCGAACACTTTGATATTCCGTCCATGTGTAAACGAACGTATTTCCAAGATTTGCGTGTCTTGCATTAACACAAAAGTTAGGTTATAAACCCATATTTGTCGGGCATAAAATACCTCACTAACCCTTAATTTTGGGAGAGGCTGATTCTGTTCCATGTCAAATGAAACTTTGATTACATCTGTCTATGTTGTTTTCAAAAGCTCAAAAGGTCTTTTGGCCCTGAGTTTGTGAAGCCTATATGTAGTCATAAGGCACAATTTTTCATGAAGGTCTTTACAAGACTTGATTTGACTTTTGGTAAGGTCACAAAACGAGCAAACGTCTGTTTTGGGACTGGAAAACCTCAAATTGAACTTTGTTTGAAACACCTTAAAAAACTTTGAACACGATGCAAGTGGCTTGTTTTGTTCTTTTTGCTTCTCCTTCTAAAATCGCCACAATTCTTTTATCGGAAGCTCAGGGTTAAGGTAACCACGGATGCTCATACCCCGGCCATAGTGGCTTTCGGAGCACTTTAATGTATTAATGTAATCAACCATTGACTGTGTTGTGTTTATATCCTTTACGTTGGTCCTGGCACCTCCACACCTTTCAGGAGGACACTCGCCTGATTCTTCAAAAGCCGTAGCTAATACATTTACCTTTTTTGGAGACAATGTAGTAAGAAAGAGGAAAAATTTACTACAGACATTCAGTAATCGACCGTTTGACTGTCTAATAAAGTACTTTATGACAGTACGTAACCGTGGATTGTCTTTGTTTCTAGGCCTATGCTGCTTAGCGTCTTGGTTAATTATGTACTTAACCACAAAGTCATTTTGTTCAGCAGCCGTTTGGTATTTGAATATTTTATTGTGAAAGTTACTTATGTCTTCAGAAGACAAGAGATATGCCATACAATACTCCCCATCACCTTCTTTATGATTGCAAGCAAGGTTTTGAATGAGCCTCTTTGCTGTTCCCAGCGAATTTTTTTGTGAATTTGCAACCACGTATCTTCATTCTTCTCACATTTCCTACTGCAATTAGTGTTAACCCTAGATTACTGAGGATAAGTTTGAATACACGTCGTTACTGAGCATTCGTCGTTTCGACTACTCAACATTTTTTTTTTAGTTAAAATCTGTTTGATTAGAAACTTTAAATAGTGCATAGTGTAACATCATGTTTCACGATTATTTTCTTACACATAGAATATTTTTAAATTCTTTTTTAAACTATTAAAGAAATGTGAATATGAACATAGGTTTGTTCAAAAAAACTTAACGTAAGGGGTTGGAAAAAAGAAAAAAAATATTATTTTGCAAATTTTTGTATTATTTAAGTTTATTAACTTTTAATTCAATCCTCTAGGTACACAGAAACGTATTTATAATATTCAATTACAGGTTTTTTGATGTTCCTGTGCAACTTTTAAAAAGTTGAATCTAGCCATGAGTTAGATTATATAATGAAGTATAACAATTACATTTTAGTAAAGCAAACTAAAAGCTATTGCTTATCAGCAAAATATACAAAAAGAAACGAAACGTAGAAATAAACGTAAATATAATGGCTATTTCTATTTCTTATTAACAAAATATAAACTGAAATAAACATAAACATATAAGTGGAAGTAAACGATTTTGAGAAACTAAAAATATTAAAGTAAATGGAAGATACTATCAACGTGACAAGAGATCAAATCTTAGAGAGAATTATTAGATTTCTTCTTTGCACTCTGTGCAGAACAGTGCCTTATGCTCGCCGCAGATTGCTCGATGGCATTGGCTGCAGTAGCTGGTCGTCGTGCATCTTATTGCGGAAGGGCAGAAGTAGCAAATCTTCCTTCCTTGTGGAGCAACCTGATTCTTGGCGTTGGCATTGTTGACTGCAGGCAATCCCAGATTTTCTGTGATCATCATGCGCAGATCCTTTTGAGGTCTCGTTGATTGCAGCCGGGTTCGCATGTGAGGATCTGTCAGTTCCACGCACAGGTCTTTCATGAAATCCCTGCGATTTTTGGGAGTTCTGCCGTTTGAAAAACTGTTTAGGCAGTAGATGATGTACGCATTGACAAAGCATACATTCAACATCCCAAAGAATACACATAACGACCACGTTGCGGTACTTCGCGTTCATCTAATTCACTCGGCTCTTTATCAGAAAGAGTCTCATTCATAAATCTTAGTATTTTCGCATTTTCGATCTGTTCCAGATTTGCCATGGCTCACGAACTTATAAATATAAAATAAAATCAAAAGCTTTACAGTCAAACACCAGCTTTACACTCTCAAAAACTGATATTAGCAAAAAAGTGCAATGGCTTAAACAGTTACGGTATTACTGAGCATTCGTCGTTTCGACGAAAGTCAAAAGAATGACTGCCGGATCGAGGGTTAGATTAATTGAATTCGATAAGACATTACTATACAATCATTCCTAACATCACAGCTCCGACCTGTGGCTGCCGAGACATCGCAGCTCCGACCTGTGGCCGCCGAGACATCGCAGCTCCGACCTGTGGCCGCCGAGACATCACAGCTCCGACCTGTGCTCGCCGACACATCCTGCTATACGACAGTGTCTCAACGCTACCGGGCTCAATCGCATCAACCCCGTCTACAGCGCCATCATCGAGTCAGCGGCCGAAAAACCGTATCACCACCGGTCAAGATGAACGTCTCTCGGCCGTTCTCCGATCCGAGAGCTCATCATCAATTAACACCACCGAGTGGATCACCAGAGCACACGTCGACCATTGCGACGAATGGACGTCGTCCAGATCACAGTCGGCAGGTTCGCAGTGAGCACACGGCAATACCCACGGTTCAGACTCCGAACACGGTCAACGCCGATCAAACACATGTCAAGAAGAATACGTCTACAATTCGCGTCGACAAAAATCCTTCCACATATCCGCCGCCTACCACTCAGGTGCTCCGAACTGACGAACGGCTAGACTCTCCGGTTAACGCCACTCCTGGCGAGAAAGATCGTAGTCTCGAGAAGAGCCACGACACTGTGCAGGGCATCGATGGACCGAGTAAGAGCCGTCGTGACTAACAACACCGACGTTCTCGTTCGACATCGTCATCCCCGTCATCATCATCGTCGTCGTCGTCGTCATCATCATCGACGTCCTCTTCGTCCAGGCGTACCGAAAGCTCCGACAAAGAGTTGAAATCCGAAAAGAAAGCCGACGAATGCATGGCACGTGATACGTCGATTCATCGGGAGGTGCAGCACAAGTCCGAAGAAGCGCGCACAACGTCACGTCAGTCCGAGCGGAAGGTAGATGCTACCAGGCGTACCGAAAGCCCCGACAGAGAGTTGAAATCCGAAAAGAAAGCCGACGGATGCACGGCACGTGATACGTCGATTCATCGGGAGGTGCAGCACGAGTCCGGAGAAGCGCGCACAACGTCACGGCCGTCCGAGTGGAAGGTAGATGCTACTACACCGAAGACCGGTGCAAGAACGGTTAAAGTGAATCCGAACACGAGTGTGAAAAGAGCGACCCAATCGATCGGCTCCACTATGAGACGTACAGCACGAGAGGTCGTTATGGAGGACGACAATCTTCTCGTTCAGGTCGATTCGTACAACGTGGTGTACAAGGATACGAGTAAGCTGTTTGCATCGGTTCAAACACATATGAAAACGGTGCTGGACGAGATGAAAAAGAACATTTCGACTATCTATGAAGCAAAACTGGAAGCGTTCCTTACCGGTGTAGACCGAATCATAAAAGCGGAAACTAACAGACTCCGCCAGACGGTGTCAAAAGGTGTCGTCAAACCGGAGGATTCGCATAGGTACGTGATATTCACACTCAAATCGCCGGACTGTGAAGCGTTTCACGTGGTAACGGCGGCCGACCGCGAAGACTTGAACAAGAAGTTCGGTCGATCGAAGAACGTGGAGAAGCTGGTTTTGACGTTCACTGACACCGAGAAGTTTGGTGTCGGCCACATGCGAGACGTGTTCAAGGAAAACGGCATGACGATGAAAGCGAAAAACGATTTCTCATTTCCGGGCTTCGACATGAAAGAATTGCAATCGTTTCTGGTGAGACTCTTCAGTGCCCCGACGAACGGTACTGTTCATGGAAGGGATTACAAGATCACATACATGAGTGCGGGACGTTCGTTATATCGAAAAGAAACGTCTACCAGGAAGAAAGACGTGGTCTGGCGTACACGCGACGAGGGGTATAAGGACTTGTCGGCAAAAGACGAACCGTCCGAGGAACGTGCCGATAACGCCGTGGGACAAACGCTAAATGATCATGATGGAGGCGAGAGTGAGAATCATCGAGGAAAAGTAAACGAAGATGAAAGACATACGGCAGCGCGAAAGTCCGCTCAAAAACGAAAACACTCTAAAACCGAAGACTCTACTACCTACGAATATAGAAACAGTTGCGGAGGCGATATAAGAAAGCCTAGTAGGAAGAAACGTTCTCGTCACGATAGAAATATACAATAAAGGTTATGTATGGATGAATTAAAGAGTTAAAGAGTGAATGTATGAATGAATGTCAACTGATGTAAGTTTGAAAGTTGAATGAATGATTTTTTTACGTTAATGAATACTGTAGGCCTAAGTAATTTATTCATATATTTAAATTTTTATCAATTCTGACGCATGCAATACAATGTAAAAATTGTCTAATGCAATAAAGAGTATTATTATTATTATTATTATGTAACATAAAAAGACCTTTGTATTTATAAGTTGTTTTTATTCAGATAAACCTTTCAGCCCAGAATATGATATTTGAAAACGCCTTTGACCACGTACCCGCACCCGTAGATGGGTTTCAAATGCCAGGGGAAAGC
This sequence comes from Stictocephala bisonia, assembly GCA_035578905.1. Lineage (NCBI taxonomy): Eukaryota > Metazoa > Arthropoda > Insecta > Hemiptera > Membracidae > Stictocephala > Stictocephala bisonia. The sequence continues at coordinate 660,410 of JAQJVL010000455.1, read as the reverse complement.
TATCGACAGTTCGGGATGTGGGTACACGCACTGGATGTTAAGCAGCTCGAATTCTTGGTGCTTGACCCGTTCCAGATGTGTATGTATTGCCGTCGGGTGGTGAACTCCGACGTGACGTAAGTACCAAATCATCTTCTGGCGCGAATGCCTCTTCACGTATTCTCTATCCGACCTGTACACCTTGTCCTCACGCGTGGCTTCTCTTTTTTTCGATGGCTTTTACTACTTTCACTCGTCACATTCGGTGGCGCAGCTGTTTCTTCATCAGGCGACTGTTCATCGCAATGTACGGTCCCACGTTCGTAATCGGCGACCTGTGCTATGAGGAACGACGTGTCGAAAGCACTGTGGAATCTGTCCTTTTCGGCTGAGTTCAGCCGATGAAGGTCTTGCCTCATGTCACGTCCATAAGCCGAGTCACGAGTTGCCACTGGCGGGGAAAACGCGACGAATGACGTGGCAGCCGGTACAGTTCGTCCGGTTCGGAATCGTTCACATCACACGCGTCCAATGTATCAGCCGTTGGGACTGGAAGTGTTAAAACCAATAAATAATGAGTGATTGTGTTTAGTTTAGATTAGATATATCAATATATATATATATATATATATATATATATATATATATATATATATTTTAATTTTCTTTATAAAGGTATAAATACAAATCAAGCAGAAATTAACATACGCTTAGGAAGGTGTTTGCATTATATAGTGGTAGCTAATGCTTGTAAATATCTATTATGTTCCAACTGTACAGATATACCCGGCTGTATGACTTTTATGACAATTGCGTCGTTTACAGACACGCTATTTGTAAAAAACGAACTGACCAATTCACGATTAGTGATATCGTGCCCGATATTGAATGTGGATGTATCAAAGCTGGCCATCAAATAGTCCCAAATGCCTCTACCGCAAGTAGTGACTATAGTATGAGGCGGAATTCTGTCACCACTGAAAACAGCATTATCGATATAGTTTGCATTCAACACACACGGACACATGGCATAGAAATCCATCAGCTTAGATCGTAAAGGATTGCTTTCCGGGCCTGGCTGCAGTCGTTCGGCATCTCTTTCTACGATCCAGTGCCAACGTTTCAATTCTTCTCTCATTACCGAACTCCATGTTCGAAAATAGGTCTGGAGTGATTTATCGTCAGCCAAGCGTAGTCCCCATTTATTTTCACGACCATGTGCAAAACTATAGTAGAACTGTTTGAACCGGCAATACCCAGTGATAGTGAAAGCAGACGGTCCGGCCGGATCCACACTGACATCCAACAACACGAGGCTGTTGGGTTGTAACAGAGTTTCTATGGCGGTTACGCCTAACATATGAGACGAAGGTATCGGCTTGCCGGTCCCAATTGTATATGTATGTATACGGGTGTGCATGCACAAAACGACGTCTGTACAGAAGTTACACGCGGTGCGAAGCGTCGTCTCGCGATCGAAGTTATGGATAGGCAGGACACGTGCGTTGAAATTGACACGTATCTTATGTCGTTTTTCATAACTCAAGACGCTTTCCGTTCGCAGGAGGAACGTGTTGTAGACGATAGTGACAGACGCGTGGGCAACCGTAGTGTGATCCGTCATATACCGGTCAAAGACAACTCGAAGAGGAGTGCTAACAGCAGTAGTGAGTGCGGTGATGCCCGCACTAACTGTGCTAACGCTTGACGTTTCAGTGTGTACAAACGGGTCGACGTTGAAAAATGCTAACTCTCGAATTGTATCGGACTGCAGGTCCGTAGTGACACTACAGCGTCCGAAGCGTGAAGGTGTCGTTAGAAAACAACGTCCGTTATAAAGCACGTCATTGTTTTCGTTACGCCGCACCATGTCGTATATCGGTTGTGATAGGACAAGTAAAGCTTTCCCATCAGCACTAGCGACGGAATCCATGTCCAACAACTGTTTCCAAAAAACCTTGTCGTGTTCATAATTGAACGTGTCCAGAAACATGTCGGTGTATACTACATTGACGTCTCGTTCTTTGTGAAACCGCGAGTCACTGTCGGGAGGTGTGCGATGACACGGCAGTGTATCATGGGCTCGATGTCTTTTCATCATTGGCTAACTTATTACCACTAAAAGGGCTAAGTAATGCGAAAATGGATCTTTACAGTTCGGCCGCATTCGGAGTGCCCCTCCAACCACCGACGCTCGATAATAACGATGAAACAGACGTTTCGGCGCCACGACAACAAGGACGGACCAGACGGGAGAGGAACGACAATCATGACGGATACAGATACACCACCGCGTTCAACACAGAACGAACGGTGGACGGAATGATCATGGATCCCACATTCTGGGGCACCGTGTTCACAACGCTGAGAAACAGAAGTGATGTGGCCGATGAGATCCGACGTGACTTGGAACAACAGGAAGCACGTGTTAGACGGTTTCGCGAAATGGAGGCTGCACGTTTCGGCAGAACAGGATCTCGTGCCTCCGAAGCCGTCGATCCTCGTGACGAAAGAGAAGGTCCGCGATTATCGTCGCCGACCGCTGCAGCAGACGATCCGATGGTAGAGGACGACGGTGTCGTTAGTGAAACGGAAGACGATCCCGGCAAAGTGTCAAGTCAGGTGGGTCAGTTACTGTAGAAGGTGAGTAACCCCTAGCTTGAAAGTCAGTACATCAGGAAAGTGCGAACACAACTCCCTGATAGCTTCTCAATGCTGAGGGGAAGATGCCCAACAGGATCCACCTTAGACGGTTTCGCCTCACAATCTACCTCTCGGACTGCAGAAGCAACAGAGGTATCAACACCCTGCGATTAAAACGGAAATACCCATATTGGTTCTGTAAGTCCAGAACCAGGCCACTCCTAGCAATGAAATCCGCTCCCAGATAATCGGCACACTAAGGTCCTTAGAAACCAGGAAGCTTATGTGACGGCCCGTTAATTTATTGAATAAATAAATGAAAATACCACCTTTGTGGGCCGTCTAAATGAAATAAAATAAATTACACCCTCTATTTGTTTTTGTGTTTTAATGTAACTTCAAATTTAATAATAATAATTAAATTTTGCCTCCCTTTAGTTTTTGTTACACCATTTTAAATTAATATGAGTGAATACTGGGTTCAGTGGGAAAGGCAAAAGTATTGATTTATCTATACTGGGCCAGTATGGAATGTGGTGGCGTGATGTCACGTGACTTCCAATTGCAGCCCAAGACTCGAAAACTGAGAGATATTGCAACGTTCCAGTAACCCTAACATACCAATGTTAGTTACTTGATGAATCGTTCAGGGCTGGAGTGCAGCACCATACGGCCTAGAAAGTCATACGATCAAACGTCCTTTCGCGTGATTGGTTGACAATATTTCTAATACTGGCTTGGGGATGAAGCCAGCCCTCTCGATCTGTCTGTCTGCAACCGTGATCGCGAGTACATGTAGTAAGTAGCGCGGTTTCCCTTTGATTCCCGGGCTTGCCATGTCTGTTCAATTTATGTAAATTCGTGTATTAGTTTTCAGTAATCATATTTAATTTGTAACCGTAACTAAATTCATTTAGAGACAGCACAGACAAGGGCAAGCGCCGTTAATTATTAATTGAAATTAGATTTGTTTGAATTTAAATTGTTGTATCTTAGAATAACCACGTTGTTAACTAACTACAAATTATATTAATTTTATATTGTTTATTTTAAAAGATTTCATACTAACTGTAAACTTGTAAATTAACTTGTGTCAAGGTTCTAAATTCACTAAAACTTAACAATTTTTATTAATAAAACACTCATCTTACCTATAATTGTGTTGCTGTTTTCAATAAAAAAAGCTCCCAACCGATCCATCTATTAGGCCAACCAGCACTACGTTTTAGGTAATATTGTGAATAATTTACTAAATTCAGTATACGGAATACACTCCGGTAAAGTCCGCGAACTCAGTCAGTGTGGTGAACCATCAGTTTTTGTGAGTTATTTCTCCAGCTGGTGTGTAACTACCCTCATCAAGGTGTCAGCAGTCACAAATGGTGTCAGGTGTGGGGTGTGTTTGCGAAAATAACACCAATAGGAGTTTACTGTGAGTATGTTCCAATTTAATTAATAGCATAAAGTGGAGTCACACCTTTAATAAGTAATGAGTAAGTAAGTGTACTCTAAGTGCACCAGTGTTGTATTCTGGAAAAGTAATTTAATTAAACACTTAATTTGAAGAGTTAATTAATTATAAAAGAAATATTGTATTCTGGAAAAGTAATTAAATTAAAACCTTAATTTGAAGATTAAAGTAATTACAAAGGAAATATAAGTTGTTTTCAAAATTTTAATTTTAATTATTGAATAATTTTGAGGTGTTGACTGAATTTAAATTTAATTGTTAGAATTGTTATATTTTAAATTGTACACTAATGAGGTATAATCATAGCCTGTCTAGGTACCGGTAAATTGAGGGCACATGCTTATAAGGCTGGTGACAGTGAAATTATCTGGTTATAAGTAATTGTGAAATTGGTTGTAGTAACATTGTTGGTTAATTTATATTGTTTAACATTGAGTTGATTGTAAGTACTGTGGTGTGAAACCAGATACTGTCGTACTATAAGCATGCAGGTCGAATCAATTGAGAGATAAGGTGAAAGATTATACCCACTTTCAGCATAAATAAATATAAGTAAAATATTATTCTAAGATACAGTCCAAATTGATTAGGTACTAAACAGTGTTTTTATAATTTTAAGGAATTATAGTAAAAGTGAGTGGGTGTGCTAATAAACCAGTAGCTTGAATAAAATTAGAAAGTTGGAAATAATAAGTCAAAGGGAAAAATAAGAGGACCGCTTTTTGTATTTCGAGAGCAAGCTACCCACTGCACTCTTAGGGCTTTGTGATCGTACATTGAATGTCATATTAGAATATATTTGTTGTACTGTGCCATTTTATATTTGCATTATCTCGAGTAGATTTCTCTATAAATTACTATGGCCGGACGCGTGAGCCTTGGGGGACGGGATATGGAGATCCAGGATGCAATAAACGAACTGCATCAACAATTAGCTACTGTAGCTTCGGCAGCTGAGGAAGTACCACCTTTTGTGGATCAGCTGGACCGAACTATGAGGGGAATAGTCGAAACGGCAGGAACGAAGCCGGACTTTTCATTAGTGGGGACAATAGTAGAGTTCGATGGAGATAAGCCGGACGAAGTTTATCATTTCCTCCAAAGTATCGAGGATGTTGGAGAATTAAGTAATTGGGGAGACGCCGAGAAACTAAAGATAGCCAAACTAAAGTTGAAGGGAAACGCGCAGAAATTCATAACGGGAGAAGATCAGGCTAAATTAGGTAACTATGAGGCGTTCCGAGAATCTTTGATTCAGCGTTTTAGCGACAAAGCACCACAACAGTCATACTACCAGCAACTCTCGGTCGTACAACAGCGACGAGGCGAAACAATTGAGGCTTTTGCCGACCGTGTTAAATGTCTCAATGAAAAGACAGTGCGGGTGACCGCGAATGCTGAAGTGAATAAGGCATTGCGTGAGGAAGGAGATAGGCGGGCGCTTGACTCGTTCGTGAGAGGTTTGGTGGGCCAAGTAGGCGAACAAACGCGGCTAAAATTCCCAACCACCATACGGGATGCCATTACCACCGCCGTGGCAATTGAATATCTACTAAAAGGGGGTCAGTCTACTGCGGAGAAGAAAGTTTTCCAGACAGAGATGACATGTTTTAAATGCCATCAGAAAGGGCACGTATCGCGGGACTGTAGAAGTCGAGGTGGTGGATCGCCGCGAAATAGTGTGTCATGTTGGCGATGTGGGAGAGTCGGACATAGACAACGCGACTGTCGCGTGCGCTTGAGCGCAGACCACCAGCGTTCGGGAAACGAATCAGGGGCCAGTGTGAACGCCGACACGACCCCCCGAGACTAGGAAGCGCTGTATATCAGCGACCCAAACAGGCGGTGACCAGACAAATTATCGGGGAAAAACATGTACGAATTGTGCCAGAAATTAAAAATTTAATTGAGGAACTAGTAGCAATAGGACAAATTGAAGGGGCTGAGGGTAAAGTGCTGATTGATACTGGGGCACAAGTATCTCTAATAAAAAGGGGAGCTTCTTCTGCCAAGTTGAGCGAACCTGATGTCATTATCCGGGGAATATCAGGGCAAACTTTAAAGATTTATGGCCGACAAAAAATCACACTAAATTTAAAACCAGGGGTTAAAGTACAGGGGAATTTTGTTGTTGGAAATCTACCTAAGGGTTATCTGGCTGTATTAGGGTGTGACATCTTGCGTGAGGGGGACGGTAGTATTCATTTGGAACAGGGCGTGCTTAAGCTTTTCGGGCAGGAGGTTTGGTTGAACCAACTGTCGAAGGGGGAAGCGGTACCCGACCCGCATCGTTCCATTAGAACGAAGTACAACAATACCGTGTCCCAAGGGATTAATAAATCGACCCATTATTCAGTAGAGAGTTCCGCATACTGTGTGGCTAACAATACCGTGCCAGCGCGAAGCGAGAAGTTAGTTAGCGTGAAACTAAGTAAGAATAAAGCAGTACAGGGAAACCTAGAGGGACATGAAGTCATAGTAGAGCCTGTTGACTTAACCACACACGGGATATACTTAGCTAGGACTCTCACCAAAGTTGTGAAGAATTGTTGTTGGGCAAAATTGGTTAATGTAAGTAACGAGGAAGTGGTTGTACCAGTGAATTTAAAATTAGGATCAGTCGAGACAGTAGCTAGATTGACCAAAGTAGAACCACAACCTGTAGAAAAATTTAAAGTTTACATTGTAGCGGATAGTCATGGTAGAGGTATCCTTGAGTTGTTGGAGGAAAGACTTCCAAGTAATTTTGAATTAAAAGTGGAATTCGTGCCGAATGGAAAACTACAACACCTTGTATCTAAATTAGCGGGCGAATGCCAACACATGAATGAACGTGATATTGTAATTGTAATGGGGGGGACCAATGATGTAGACACACGCGCACAATACCAATCAACCATGCGGCGAGCTATGGAGATGCTACCCAACCAGTGCAAGCCTAAACTATTTTTTTGTACCATTCCAGATAGACATGATGTAGATTTACAGAAGCACATAGCAACAGCAAACAACTTGTTGAGAAAATTAATAAACACCACTTCCAAACACAATACAAAGAATATCTGTTTGATCAACCTTAAAACTCAGTTCAAACGAAAACATTACACCAAACAGGGCTTACACTTGAATGCAGGGGGAAAGATAAATCTTGCTCAGATATTTAAATCAGCCATATTGAAACACCATTCAGAAGTAGGGCGGAAAGTGAACCGTATAGTGCTTTGTGATAAACAAGAGTTTGAGTCAAGTTTAACTGAAAAGCTAAAGCACCTCGATAGTAGTGTCCAGGGTCAAATGCACGCTGTTTTAAGTAAATATAAAAACATTTTATCGTACAATGAGGACCAGCCTCTCGGTTGCACATCGGCAGTAAAACACACAATAAATACGGGTAATGCCCCGCCATTGTATAAAAAAGCGTACAGGGTGCCATTCCATCAGAAACCCATTTTAGACAAATTAATACAGGATCAGTTAGATCAGGGAATAATAGTACCTAGTCACAGCCCATGGGCATCACCCGTAGTCATCGTACCAAAAAAGTCAGCAGATGGTACCCCTAAGTGGCGTTTTTGTGTGGACTTCCGGGGTGTAAATGCATTAACAGTGCCAGATGTGTATCCACTTCCGAATATCACCGAAACACTCGACAGTTTAGGCGGATGTCGATATTTTACCACCTTAGACTTAAGGAGCGGTTACCATCAGATTCCTATGGATGAGAATAGTAAAGCCAAGACAGGTTTCAATGTTCCCGGAGGTCACTACGAGTACTCAGTTATGCCCTTTGGGTTATGCTCTGCACCAGCGACCTTCCAAAGGTTGATGGACTCCGTTTTAATGGGTTTAAAGGGTGAAAAATGCCTAGTTTATCTTGACGACATAATTTTGTTCTCCAGGGATATCAAATCACACATTCAGTCGCTGGACGAAGTATTAGGAAAATTGCAGGCCGTAAACCTTTGTGTGCAGTTGAATAAATGTAAATTTGCAGTGGGGGAAGTAGATTATTTGGGGCATAAGATTTCAAGTAGAGGTGTCGAGCCAGACAGTGCCAAAGTGCGAGCGGTGAGAGAGTTCCCAGTGCCCAAAACCGTGAAAGATGTGAGGTCTTTCCTGGGTTTGGCCGGATACTATCGCCGTTTCATTGAAAGTTTTGCAGAGATTGGTAGACCATTGTTTGACCTTACGCGCCAGGGTACTGAGTTCAACTGGACAGAGAATTGCCAAATTGCTTTTGACCAATTAAAACAAAGATTAATGACTGCTCCAGTATTAGTGTTCCCTTCGTTTGATAAGCCGTTCATTTTATCTACCGACGCCAGTAAACAAGCTTTAGGAGCCGTGCTATCTCAAGAAATAGACGGGCAAGAACATCCGGTCGCGTACGCGTCACGAACTTTATTTCCAGCCGAGAAAAATTACTCTACCACCGAGTTAGAATTGTTGGGTCTTGTTTGGAGCACCAAATATTTCAGGTGTTATTTGCTAGGGCGACCATTCAAAGTCATTACTGACCATGCAGCTTTAAAATGGATGCTGTCATTAAAAGACCCGAGTAGCCGGTTAATGCGGTGGGCATTAAGACTAGCCGAGTTCGACTACACTGTAGAACACAAAGCGGGCAAGCGACACACCAACGCTGACGGGCTCAGCCGCGCCGTGAATGTAGTCAGGCAAGAAATTAGACCCATTATCGACCTGGAAAGGATCCGACAACATCAGCGAGATGACCCGCACATTCAAGACCTTAGACAAGGCAAAAGTTTTAGGATGAGCCCTGAGAAAATATTGTACAGGCAAAGTGGTGGATCGATTAGGATAGTTGTACCCGCGACATTGGTGGCCGAGGTAATTCGCCTGAATCACGACCTGCCTACCGCTGGGCATGCAGCCGTTCCTAAAACGCTAGAGCGAGTTAGAGATAAGTTTTGGTGGAAGGGCATGGAAAAGGACGTGCTAGATTATGTAAGATCGTGTCGCAGCTGCAGTCAACGTACCAATCACGGAAAGACGAAGGCACCATTAGGCAACATCTTCAATGAGCCTACTAGTCCTTTCGAAGTAATCGCAACGGACATTGTGGGGCCGTTACCCATCAGCGAGTCACGTAACATATATATTTTGAGTGTTATGGACCACTTCACGAGGTACTGCGAATTCATCCCATTACCAGATCAAACAGCCGAAAATGTAGCGCGTGCTTTAGTCCAACGCGTGATTACTAAATTTGGAGTGCCAAAATCGTTAGTTACGGACCAGGGTTCAAATTTTACATCTGAATTGATACGACAGCTATGTAAATTTTTGCACGTGAGGAAAATTCAAACCACCGGATTTCATCCACAGAGTAACGGTCGACTGGAACGTGTTCATGCCACCATCTCTAAAATGCTTAGCCATTTCGTTAACAGACAACAGACGGACTGGGACGAATATTTACCATATATAACTATGGCCTACATCTCGCAAGTACATGAGAGCACAGGTTACTCTCCTCATGAGTTAGTTTTTGGAAGGAAGATGGCGGTTCCATTAGAAGCGGATTTGACAATTACAGATAGCACCCTATTGTATGACAATCACGTTGAAGCCCTCCGGGACAAGCTTAAGCAAGCGTATGAATTTGCCACGAGTTGGAAATCGCGTGCCAGAGGCCGCAACGAGCGTCAGTACAATAAAAAGGTCAAACAATCAATGTACCACGAGGGACAGTTAGTGTTGCTACATACCCCAAGTCTTGGTCGCCACCGGGTCAAAAAGTTAGCCAGATTGTGGAAAGGGCCGTACAAGGTCGTGGAAGTAATATCACCATTGAACGTGAAGCTCCGAATCGGTAAGCGAGAAGTGATAATTCATGTGAATCGGATTAAGCCATATATCACACGGAAGCAGGATAGAGACGAGGGATGCTCGAGACCGTGTGAAGAGGAGCGTGAGGAACAAATGACAGTTGAGGACGACTCGAATAGCAAGCGAGACGATAGTCCGAGTGTGCCCAGAATGGCTCCATTAGCCCCAAGTAGGGTAGGTGAGCACTCTGGCACACAAAGAAACCGGCGAGAGCGCCGAAGGCCCGCAAAATTTGATGATTACGATTTAAATGGAGGTACTGATTAGAAGGATCAATTAAAGTATGCTCGCCATTGCCTAGCAATGAATTTGCTAGCCTTGCGACATAGTGTATAAAGTTAGAGTAATGTTTTTGCTTAATTAACGTGTAGACTAATGTGTGTATTAAATAGTAAACTAGTGGAGGTAAGAATATATTTTAGACTTAAGAGTAATCCTTGTTCTCTTATGTAAGGGCATGAGGCAGCTCCAGCAGACCAGGGTGCGAGACCGGGCGGTGAGAGGTGACCAGGAGAGAGAGGGACAGAGGGGGCGTCAACCACTGCCTCGGCCAGACGCAACCAAGGGCGGGTCGAGCCTTGTTGGCCCTTCCTAACCCACTGGCCACCAGCTGATTTACGCAGCCGCTGCCTGATCAACATTCGTGGCCTGGCTAATGGACTGCAGTCCCTTGAGTATTAACGGGAAGTATGAAGAAGTAACGTTACAATGCAATCAGGTTTTCCGAGTCCGCGTGTCATTTATCTAATGTGAACATAATATTGTCTATTTTGTTAGTAACAAACCGAGTACTTTTGTGTCGTTTTGTCAAAAAGAAAGACTTCGTCAGTGGAAGAAAATTCTGATCAGAACTGGACTGTGTAGTTATTAATGGAATTATTATTAGGTAAGTCATATAGTTGGTAGCTGTGTCTACCCTGAGATTAATGTAAGTTGCTAATAAGTATAATGAATATAATGAGTAGAATGTATGTAATTAATTGATGTTTGGTTACCCAACTTTAATATTTGTTTAGGCATTAATGATTTTTCTTTTGTTGTTGTACTTTTTAAAAGTGAAAAGGAATGGGGAATAATTTATTGTTTTGTTAAAAATAAAACTATTGTAAATTTAAATTGTAATGTATATAATGATGTACTTTGGCTGGGTACTACGAGAAGGTAAGCGCGCAATCCAAACACTCCTTTTACCTAATCCTATCACTTCCCTCAGCTGGATCGTATCATACCCTTCACCAAAGGACATTGTATTTTAAGGATAAAATGTTAAATGAAATGAATTAGCCCAAAATAAGTCTCGTTTGAGTGAAAATGCTGGCGTCATTCAACCGTGACTACCTTTATTTACTCCATTCAATACTGCGTAGTAGTTATGTGTAAATTATTTAACAATGCTTAGTATTAACAAATGTAGCAGCTTGAATATATTTCTTACTATATGAAATAGATAACATAGTTGGTGATTGGAATTATGGTAGAATCGTTTAATACAAATGTTGTCTTCACAGTGTCTTTGGTTTAATTTAGGTGTGTTATTGTTAGTGTATATGAATATTATTATGTATTACTGCTGGTATATGAATAACATTGTGTGTTATTAATGGTATTTGAATATTATTATGTATTACTGCTGGTATATGAATAACATTGTGTGTTATTGATGGTATTTGAATATTATTATGTGTTATTGTTATTATAAGAATAGTATTATGTATTATGGTTAGTATATGAATAGGGTGTTTTAAGCAGATAGGGTTTCACTAGTTTGTGAAATGTGTTTTATGAATTATATTGCTGTTATATTATTGTCTGACATTGACATATTACAAATGTTAATTTTTAATTGATTTGCTTAAACAAGGATGAAAGGGGAACCGATTGTTGTTTTTTTTAAGTATAAAATCTCGTTTTCGAAAGTGAAAAATCTCGATGAATTGAATAATAAAAATTAACGATTACTCTCCAAACTTAAATGCATTTGCTTTTGTCTCGCCCATTGACTATCAAGTGGAATCGTGAGTAAATTCAATTTTTATTGGTGACAAAAGGGAGAAGACCACTCTGTCGGTACAGAGGGGTTTTGCTATTAGAGGATGACGGTCTATAGTCACCTCAATAGGTGCCAAGGGACTGGCACCAACTAAAGGTGGGGAGGGTGTGACGGCCCGTTAATTTATTGAATAAATAAATGAAAATACCACCTTTGTGGGCCGTCTAAATAAAATAAAATAAATTACACCCTCTATTTGTTTTTGTGTTTTAATGTAACTTCAAATTTAATAATAATAATTAAATTTTGCCTCCCTTTAGTTTTTGTTACACCATTTTAAATTAATATGAGTGAATACTGGGTTCAGTGGGAAAGGCAAAAGTATTGATTTATCTATACTGGGCCAGTATGGAATGTGGTGGCGTGATGTCACGTGACTTCCAATTGCAGCCCAAGACTCGAAAACTGAGAGATATTGCAACGTTCCAGTAACCCTAACATACCAATGTTAGTTACTTGATGAATCGTTCAGGGCTGGAGTGCAGCACCATACGGCCTAGAAAGTCATACGATCAAACGTCCTTTCGCGTGATTGGTTGACAATATTTCTAATACTGGCTTGGGGATGAAGCCAGCCCTCTCGATCTGTCTGTCTGCAACCGTGATCGCGAGTACATGTAGTAAGTAGCGCGGTTTCCCTTTGATTCCCGGGCTTGCCATGTCTGTTCAATTTATGTAAATTCGTGTATTAGTTTTCAGTAATCATATTTAATTTGTAACCGTAACTAAATTCATTTAGAGACAGCACAGACAAGGGCAAGCGCCGTTAATTATTAATTGAAATTAGATTTGTTTGAATTTAAATTGTTGTATCTTAGAATAACCACGTTGTTAACTAACTACAAATTATATTAATTTTATATTGTTTATTTTAAAAGATTTCATACTAACTGTAAACTTGTAAATTAACTTGTGTCAAGGTTCTAAATTCACTAAAACTTAACAATTTTTATTAATAAAACACTCATCTTACCTATAATTGTGTTGCTGTTTTCAATAAAAAAAGCTCCCAACCGATCCATCTATTAGGCCAACCAGCACTACGTTTTAGGTAATATTGTGAATAATTTACTAAATTCAGTATACGGAATACACTCCGGTAAAGTCCGCGAACTCAGTCAGTGTGGTGAACCATCAGTTTTTGTGAGTTATTTCTCCAGCTGGTGTGTAACTACCCTCATCAAGGTGTCAGCAGTCACACTTAGAACCCATGAATTTTCAACTTAAAGGAGCACTTGAAAAGTATAGGCAAAGGAAAGTTCGACACAGTCCAGCAAACAAGAGACGATTCATCAGTGTATTTCAACAGACCACGGATAGAAAGTAGTTGGAATAAAGTGGAAGAAATGAGACAGCGAGCCAAGCCAGAATCAAGAAGAGCTGAGAACTCTGTGTCTCCCACACAGATGTGAACATAGGGACAGTGAGGACTTGGCCCGCATGCCCAGAGTAGCCATACCAGCCATCCCCTGATACAGTGGGCCAGTCCCTTTTACATAAGACCTTCCCTCAGAGGCAGCATGAAAACTACTACCGGTCCCAGGGGTGGCAAAAAACATTGCCCATTAGTTCGGCTTCAAAATATCCTTTGAGAAAATGGAAATCGTGCTAACTGACCCACACTTGCAAACAAAATCAAAATAGGACATCAAGAAATAAAAATTTTAGACAGCTTTAAATATTTAGGTGAAAGTATAACATGCCTCAGTACGTGTATGGGTGAGCGGGTCGGCCTTACCATACTAAGTTGTTGGGAGGGCGGAGTGGTGAATATTAAATGTCGGCACTACTGGTGCAGTGCTGTGACCCAGCTAATTGAGGACAAAGTTCTCTGTAGATTGTAGGCGATAGGTTCTATTAATATGCTTGGTTCTCTTCATATCGACATGGCGTCCGTTCAGTGTTTGCTATCGGCGTGGACACTACTTCAGAAGTCTGGTGTGTCCGTGTTGGGTGTTAGTCAGAGTCTGGACGTTGTGTAGGGAAAATAACTGCGTATCAGGATTGTCATTATCTGAAAATCAGATCAATACTACATGGTTCGGATTCGACGCAAAACTGTTGGTTCCTTCGGCTGTAAATCTCTGTCCCCAATTAGCTACGAATCTCAACGAAAAGTTATCATGGAACAATAGAATGAATAAATTGGTGATAGAGCTCAATATACCACAAAGAACACTTATAGTAAAAAATGCTTTTCAATAGATACAAAATTAAGACAATACAGAACATTTACACAGCCAATAATAACATACACAAGTGAAACAATCCTTAAAACAACTAGTACCATTGCAATAGACAAACTACTCAAAATAGAAAGAAGAAGAATAAGAACCTGCATTTATAAGAACTATCAAGAGAATGGAAACTAGAGACTAGCTTCCAATGAAACAGTTTATAAGAAGACAGAACATGGCACGAATGCAATGAGAAAAAAATTAATCTCATTCCTTGGACATTTAATCAGGACACCTGAGGAGAGATTGAGCAAAAAATCATAGGAAAGACAAGACAAGACAAAAGTTCTTTATTCACACAGTCATAGAGAATGGTGTTGGCGTCAATAATTTAGATTTGGAACAGCTATGGAAAAGCTATGGAACAGTAAAACAAATAAGATGGATTGTGGAACTTAAGGAAGACATGCGAGAACTGCAAATTACATTGGAAGATTTGAAGAATAAAACAAAAATATCAAGGTTCTAAATGACAAGCAGACCATACTACTAACCAAGATATTTAAGTTAGACAAAGGATAGAGAAAGTGATTCCAGATGAAGGAAGAAAGTTACAATCTGAATGTATGAATATATACTGGGCTGAGAGAAGACAAGGAGCACAAGAAGAAAATGACTAAAGTGGTTCAATGAAGGCCATAAAATAAAAATTAAAAAAAAAAAACATAAGTTGAAAAATGCTGGTCGTTTTAAATATTTGATGTATGTTACCTTAAAAACAGGTTTTTGACATATTAAGGTATTTACTTGAGTAATGTTTTGTTTAAAAATCCTACAATATTTTTAATATTTTGTACTTATTTTTCAAGGACAATTTTTCCTGATTATGGTTAGGTAATTTTTTTTAGTTCTTCTCAAAGGGTTAACTAATGAAAATGTAATGAATGAATAATGAATAATAATGTATACAAAATTACAACATTTACGAGTATATTATAATTCTGGACTGTTTCACCCTTGTTTATGAGTAATTCAGGGATTTTAAATGTTAATAATATATTATTCTGTTTTCAGACAATTTGACACAATCTCTTCAGGCATCTGGACTTCACTGTGACTCCAAAGTACAAGAAAAGTACTCATATGTCCAGCTATGCTCCGCTTATAATAAGATACCATAATGAACTAAACCAAAAGACAGCACTTTAGTTAAGTTTCAACATCCTCTATAGGTTATACATCTGAAACTTAAAAAGTTGATTAAACATTTTTTTAAATTTAATTGAAGCTCAAATATATGTAAAAAGGTACATTCCTATATTTATATGTGAACAGAATAATGTATGTAGCCTTACTAATTTGTTTATTTAAATTTAAACTATAAACAATTTATTTGTATTTTAACTTGTGAGGTATATATTTTTATTTTGAGATAAAAACAATAACTGCTTCAATTTTGTCAGTAAAGAATTTATTTGTAGTTTATTATTTATGAGGTCTAATAATTTGTATTTTGAGTTAAAAACAAGAAGTTAACCAAAATAAAATGCTGTCTACAAATATTTTGTTTAGTGTAGCATTTATTTTCACGAGATGTAATAAAACATCTATCATTACAATAATATTCATCTAAGTAACAAAAATGTCTTGAAGTTTACTTCCAACTATTTTGTTTTACTATATGAAAATTTAATATATTTTATATTTTGCTATCTGTATGCTTGTTTTATTTGCCATGTTGCTATTGTATAGTTTTCTGAAGATTCATTGTATTGTTATTTGTGGAATAAACTTTATTTATTCTTTAAGATTTTAAAATTATTGAAACAAAGTTTGTATCCATATTAGGGGGAGGGGGTGAACGATTTTTGTGAGGGATGTGTCGATACCAAACATTGATTCTTTAGGGATGTGTGGTATGCCTATAGAAAAATCGGCATCTCAAAGTGGATTTGATACTTTTAAAATATCAAACCTCATTTTCTGAATAGTCATTTAAAAATTAACTTTTACATTGATGTGTCAACCAATTATAATCTTTATTTACATTTTCTTTAAGAAAAGTAGTGGCGTAAAAATTCTGGCTGTAAGACAAAATATGGCTGTCTCATTACCTTAAAATAAAATCACATACATAAAGTCAATATTATTATAATAATATTATTGCAAAGTTCAAGTCGATAACGACAGTCTACACTGTCTCAGGTTTTGTTCACCTATATCCCACGTAATCATTATTAAAATGATGCAGGCACGCTTTACTATGTACACATACCACACAATCTTTATTAGCACTGACTTTATTGAGCTTAACACGTTCGCTACCAACCACCGTAAATATACAGTGGCACGGTCATTACCACAGCCCGTGCATCTAAGAAGATAGCCTACTTACAGACCAAATCCAACCAACGTGGCTATTATTATAACCCAAGAGTAACATTTTGATAATATGGGTCATAATAGTTTAATACATATCCAATACTTATAGAACAAATTATTTCACTTTGTTTTTGTAGTTTTTATTCATTTTCATAATTGCCTCAAATGTACGGCACTCAGTATGTACTGTAAAAAGTAGGGTTTTAGCTATATAGTTTACCACTACCAGTTATGAATTTTTTCTTCTATTTCCGGCCATTTCCGCACGTCACAAACAACATTACAACTCGCTATAAAGAGTGACGAGTTATTGGCTACATGCACTGGGCTGAACTTGGTCATGCAGTATAACCAAATGTGGTGTGACATCATAAGTTGGGCCACTCACAGACGGAGCGGAGCGCCTCAAACATGCGGCAAGCTTTCCCTTAGCCCACAATAAATGAATTAGGCCTCTACAATATACCGTTGAAGAACAATATGCTATTTAGTAACGCAGGTATAACACCACAATTTCACTGCGGTATTCTATGGTCAAGAATCTTTATTTTTTTCTCACTTCAAAGTATTAACAATGTCAATGATATAGGCTACAGATATACTTTATATACAGTAGGTATAACTCTTGAGTTGGGCTACACCATCTAAAGTCTTATAACTAGATAAAACATTACTAAAAACTATTTAACATTTCTTTAAACTAGTAGAACATGTCCTTAAAACTAATTTAATAATTCTTTTAAATTAGTTTAAAACTTCCATACAGAAAATTCTCTTACGATTAGTTTAGTTTGTAGTTGGTAATGAGTCCAAGCAACGCAAATGTTTGGCGGCAGTCTTTGGATAAACCCTTATGTGCCGCAAATTAGCGGCAGTAGGCTACATATATAGACTTCTTTTTTGCATGGTGGTAGCAAACGTAAAATTAAATTTATTTTTTTAATTCAATGGTTGAATTTATAAATATTTTATATAATAACTTGTCTTTTTGAACAATTATTTGATCATCCTCTTATTAGTTAGATGGTCCTGTAATAAAATAAAGGTATGGATGGTGTAGTTCTGATTCTGTGGGCAGGGGGGAAGTTGCAATTTCAGTCAGAACTTTTCTATATATTTTCCCCTCAATACAAGACTTCTCTACTTTAAAATTATGTCTATATTATGTTGACTGAATTCATGGACAGAATTTTTTTAACTTTACTACAAATAAAAGAGAATTTATAAACAAAACAGCAATAATTTTTAGTAGTAATTTGCTGGCAAAAATACAAAATCTGTTGATTTTAGCAATATTGGTTTTGTTATTCAACTATTCTTACCGGTCATGCTGTGCGATATGTTGGTAGTGAGATTGACACAAATAACAGACACTGCAGTCTGATTCAATCACATTACATAGACTGTTGCTGTAGTGATATCACAGACGTTTTATATGCATTGCCAACGTTTCCTTTATTAAAAGTTATTTAATAGGTCGTAGCTGTGATGTGTTTCGCAAATGTTTTATATGCATTGTCGATCGATCTAATGTCACTCCAGGTAGATGATCAATGTGATGAAGTTTGAAATATGTTAGTTTTTAAATTAGCTAGTGGGTTACTTAAGTAAAAGCAGATCACTTCAGTTTGTGATGGGTTAGGGTTTAGCTTCCAGGTTCTAAAATATTCGGCCCAACGGTTCAGTCAGCAAGCTGGTCTTAAATGCTTTATTCTCATCTTTCATGCCAAATACTCAGCCACTTTTTATTCAGCACATTGGTGTCGAGATTTCTCACCTGACTTGAGCATCTGTTCATACGAAGGATCAGTAGATTATATTTTGTCTTTGCATATTCTGCTTTAGAATGTAAGAGATTGCTTACATTACAAGGCTGGAAGGTTTCTTATTTATTTAAAAGAATGGAGAACGTGCCCTTATATATTATCCGGGCCATTATTTTTAATAATTGCTAGGGGTGTGCAAGTAGCAATTTTAGGATTCGAGTCGAGTTGAATAAAGTTATTTGACATAATTACGAGTTTGAGTTTTTTTTCGAGTCGAGTATTTAACTCTTAATTTTCAAAAATGAAAACACTGAAATGAAGTGAGCAATACATTGTAACACTATTTAGTTTGCTGAATAATTAATAAATTATGGATATTGTTTTAGAATCTATTAAATAATTGTATCAGTGATTAAATATAAATACAATTCATAAAGATATAAGTTAAATAAACTGTAAAGTATGTTAAATATATGGGGTGTTCGATATTGAAATAACTCAACTTGTGTATGGTGTTACAAACACAAGCGTATCGTTTAAGATTTACTCTCATAATCTGAACTGGCCTGTTAAAAATAAATATATTTATACAACCTGTTACCAACTCTTGGCACTTAAATTAATTAAGATCTTGGTAAATTCACAAAAAAAGGATAGGAATGTTGTGAAATTACATAAAAAATTGTCTAATGTTTCACAACATGTCACAAATTGAATAAAAAAGGGTGCTCAATAATTATATTAATTTATTGTTGTAACATTCACATGTTACAAACATTATTAACATGTTCATTGCGGATTGAGTCACCCGTGACTCGTGCCAAAAATAACAAAAATACAACAAGAAATTGTGTATATTTTTATAAAATACGAACTGCACAACTCAACTTAGAATAAGTATTTCATAACTAAATTTGTACTCCCAGAATGCTTACGTTGTTTACAATATGTTTATGTAGGTTCCGGATAACGAGTCACCCGTGTTCGTTCTGTATAGTACTAATACAAGTTATCATATATACGACATGTGTCTCGTACCAAGCTGTCTGCTAGAGTTTATTTCTGCGCTCTTCATCCCCCCATGATCTCCTTCCCAGGAGTACTTCAAGGCGAGAGACTAAAGTCCATTCATTGTCTAGCTACTGTTATGTGAGATTATGATTTTCTAGCTGTGGTTTCTTCTACATTTCTCGTGTGTGGGAGTGGGACAGTCAATAGTAATAGAAAAGGATTATTTGATGAGCTCCTAGATAATCTTTAAAAAATGCCAGTCAATGTGCTATGAATATCAACACAAAACCAAAGTAATAAAATGGGTTGTTAAAAGAAATGTAACTATGGTTTCTACAGTTCCATCTCACAACAGTGAGTTAACGGATAGTGGAAAGACAAATAGGAAAGATTTTTAAACCACAGTGCGTGCAGGATTACAACTTAAAGAAAGGCGTTGATTTTAGTGACCAGATGTACACCTACTACAGTGCTGAGAGGAAAAGCCTAAAATGGTATAAAAAGGCATGTTAAAATTAATAACTGAAACTGTCAGGGTTAACTCATGGATTATTTATAGTAAGATTTCTGGGAAGAGAATGCCTATGATTAAGTTTGCTTAACCCTAGGAGTGGCGGGCCATTTTTCACTGTCACAAGCTTACTTTGAAAAATGTATTAAAAATCTATAAATATTCAAATACTATAAATGTATACACCATGTTTATCAAGAAAGCACAGCATAATATAAAAATATGTTTAACCTTTTAAAAAATGTATAAGGTATGTTTGTTATAGGCTATATAAAAAATAAAATTAAAAGATTTGTAAAAAAAAGACACCATACCTGGGAAATAAACAAAATATTAAAAATGTTATATTCCAGGACAGCCAAAAGTTGCAAAGTTTTTTCTACTTTTAGAAAATATAAAGGGTTGAATTATTTGTTTATAAAATTTATAGTTATATGTGTAAATACCAAAAATCATACCAGCAATAGCGTATTACAGTAGCATTAGTATATTACATCAACAATCACGTCTCCAAAACAAAGAGGATTAAAACAAAAGTGAGCTGATCAGAAAGATAAACTTGTCCTCTTTTCAATGGTACCTAGATATCTTCGCTATATTAGACCGAACATACTATATGATGGGAGATACAATGAGCAAATGTGTCGTTCAAAAATGAACGACTACCATTTTAAGGGTTAAGTGTAGCAAAAGATCTCATGGCCAACCAAGCTGAGAGTTATCAAACAATAAGCCTAAAAATAAAATGAAAATAGTATTAGTCTGATTTTCAGCTGATTGACAAGCCTGATGCTCAGTTATTTTCCCTACACAACATCCGGACACTGACTACCACCAAACACGGACAACCCAAAACTTCTCTTGAATGAGGATTTTTACTTCACGTAAAGAAAATTGCAACAAAGTATAGTTACAAATAGTGTTTAAATAAATTTAAATTGGATTAGTGTTTTTTTAGTTCTAAAAACAATACTTTCAATTATTCTTTGAATTAATGAATAAAATTAAGAAAATAAATGTTTCAAGAAAACCCATAGTTAATTCTAGTATGTTTTTCTTAGTTGGATAGTTCATAACATTTATTTGTCCTTAACATATCTAAGTACAATCTAATAAATATATGTATAAAACAAGTTATTAATTATTGTATCATCAACCTGCTATCTGCTAAGTAACAATGTGTTATATGGGGTTAGGCAAAAGTCTGGAGTATGTTTATTAATTTTAAAACTATTGAAGAAACTGTAATGAACCTTTGTAGTTTTGTAGGCCTACATGTCCCTTTATCAAAGAAATAGACATATTTTACTTGTTTTTCACATAGCCAGAGGATGGCCCAAGAATGAAGCCTTAACAGTTTTAAATGTAAGCCTGCCTTGATTTATACCTCATTTTAAAGGTCTTTGTACAATACAACAGTGCAAATCTGAGGTCAAAGGGGTGACCCAGTCAGAAAAGACAACTTCTCAAAGAACTTGATGTCATATAACTATAACGTCTTAAGAACAAGTGTAAGATAGTTACTGTCTGTTGCTTCTTACATGTACGAGTATAATTTAATTGACAAAACGTGATAAACTAATTCATTTACACAAAAAATATGTAACAAATGAAAATAATAATTTTTGTAAACTATTTTTAGGGTATACTTACTGTCCAAATCGTTTTTCTTATTTTTGTTAAATATCATAGTTATTTTTATAACACAGTCTTTCATTATGAGTGTAAACAATCAACAACAGGACCTCAAACAGGAGGAATAAATAAATAGCCATATAATTAAGAAGTATAAGTTATATAACATTAAACTCTTTGAGTGGCTGTATTTTCTGACTGGGCCATCCTTTTGACCTCAGATTTTCACTTTCGAATTGTTAAAAACAAAGATCTTTCAAATGAGATAAACTCGGGGTAGGCTTATATTTAAAATGGTTAAAACTTCCTTTACTCCCAGGCTATGCGAAAAAAGAGTGTAAAATATGTCTAAATGTTTGATATAGGAACGTATACATATCTACAAAGTTTTATTACATTTTTTTAAATAGTTTTATTAATAAATATATTCCTGAATTTTGCCTAACCCTGTATTGTAAGAAATAATGGGAAGAATAAAAAACATCACATAAAAAATTTTTTTCAGGTTTAAGAATGGTGTAAAAGTTACATATTTTGCTATATCCTAACTATTATATTATATTATTGACAGTTAATTGTACTACACAAGGGGATGCTGTAATGGATGTACACTGGACAATTGACAAGGGATAGCTTATTGTCTCAATACAACAGACAGACTTGCATTGTATAGTCCTCAATCATACATCATAGATACACATTATAATATTAATGATTGTGATTACAGCAAGTAAATTATTTATACTCATAGTATGTTATTGTATTTCAAAATGTGTACATAAAAATTGCTACCATTGGTAGTTTTAAGCAGAATACTAGGATTAAAACGATTTCCGTCAGCTTGTTTGCTGATGACACTACCCTTCCTTTGAGAGCATGTGAAGCTTAAAGTTAGAAATCAAAGCGTTTACACAATCTACAAGTAGTTCTATTCTACAAGGCTAATAAAATAAAATTGAAAATTAATAGTTCTAAGATAACATTATTTCTTATTATATTACTGATGAAGCTGTAATACCTAATACTGTGGTAAGGAGCTGTCCCTAAATTAGGTAATGTTAAAATTGGGCTTTTCAGACACCCCTCACTGTGTAACATACTTGTAACGGTAATATTATCCCCCTATAAAATTACGTAATGTTGTCAGCAACTCCCATCCTGTTTAATGTTTTTCATTTACTTTTATGCATATTTTAATTTATGATAAAGTCATTGTTTAGATTGTTCCCTAATGGGGGGGGGGACTTGTTAACTGCATTGTCAACTTTTAGATCTTTTAAAAAAATCTTGTATTTTGGGGAATCTCTCTCTCTCTCTCTCTCTCTCTCTCTCTCTCTCTCTCTCTCTCTCTCTCTCTCTCTCTCTCTCTCTCTCTCTCTCTCTCTCTCTCTCTCTCTCTCTCTCTCTTCTCTCTCTCTCTCTCTCTCTCTCTCTCTCTATCTCTCTCTCTCTCTCTCTCTCTCTCTCTCTCTCTCTCTCTCTCTCTCTCTCTCTCTCTCTCTCTCTCTCTCTCTCTCTCTCTCTCTCTCTCTCTCTCTCTCTCTCTCTCTCTCTCTCTCTCTCTCTCTCTCTCTCTCTCTCTCTCTCTCTCTCTCTCTCTCTCTCTCTCTCTCTCTCTTCTCTCTCTCTCTCTCTCTCTCTCTCTCTCTCTCTCTCTCTCTCTCTCTCTCTCTCTCTCTCTCTCTCTCTCTCTCTCTCTCTCTCTCTCTCTCTCTCTCTCTCTCTCTCTCTCTCTCTCTCTCTCTCTCTCTCTCTCTCTCTCTCTCTCTCTCTCTCTCTCTCTCTCTCTCTCTCTCTCTCTCTCTCTCTCTCTCTCTCTCTCTCTCTCTCTCTCTCTCTCTCTCTCTCTCTCTCTCTCTCTCTCTCTCTCTCTCTCTCTCTCTCTCTCTCTCTCTCTCTCTCTCTCTCTCTCTCTCTCTCTCTCTCTCTCTCTCTCTCTCTCTCTCTCTCTCTCTCTCTCTCTCTCTCTCTCTCTCTCTCTCTCTCTCTCTCTCTCTCTCTCTCTCTCTCTCTCTCTCTCTCTCTCTCTCTCTCTCTCTCTCTCTCTCTCTCTCTCTCTCTCTCTCTCTCTCTCTCTCTCTCTCTCTCTCTCTCTCTCTCTCTCTCTCTCTCTCTCTCTCTCTCTCTCTCTCTCTCTCTCTCTCTCTCTCTCTCTCTCTCTCTCTCTCTCTCTCTCTCTCTCTCTCTCTCTCTCTCTCTCTCTCTCTCTCTCTCTCTCTCTCTCTCTCTCTCTCTCTCTCTCTCTCTCTCTCTCTCTCTCTCTCTCTCTCTCTCTCTCTCTCTCTCTCTCTCTCTCTCTCTCTCTCTCTCTCTCTCTCTCTCTCTCTCTCTCTCTCTCTCTCTCTCTCTCTCTCTCTCTCTCTCTCTCTCTCTCTCTCTCTCTCTCTCTCTCTCTCTCTCGCTCTCTCTCTCTCTCTCTCTCTCTCTCTCTCTCTCTCTCTCTCTCTCTCTCTCTCTCTCTCTCTCTCTCTCTCTCTCTCTCTCTCTCTCTCTCTCTCTCCCTCTCCCTCTCCCTCTTCCTCTCCCTCTACAAATTGTTGTAATTGTTTTTGGCCCTGTCCTGGTGGAAGAGTGGACCTTCGGTCCAAATCAGGGCAGGTAAAATAAAGAATTGTCAAATTGTCCCTCTCTCTCTCTCTCTCCCTCTCTCTCTCTCTATCTCTATCTCTACCTCTATCTCTACCTCTATCTCTATCTCTATCTCTGTCTCTGTCTGTCTCTGCCTCTACCTATACCTCTACCTCTAACTCTTAACTCTAACACTAACTCTAACTCTACCTCTCCCTCTCTCTCTCTGTCTCTGTCTCTGTCTCTCTCTCTGTCTCTCTCTGTCTCTGTCTCTATCTCACATTGATTCGGTTTGTAAAAAGCTCTCAACTGTTTTTTTTGTAACTCTTTTTTTAGAGTGATGTCTTACTTGGTGCCTATTATGGTACGTATTATTTAACCTTTTTTATATATGTTGTTACAGTCTGAGGTAATGAGTCTTAATTAATTTTGTTTTCAGATTATAAAAGTGAGCACTAAGAAATGTTTTCAGAAAATACCATAGATTTCCCTGTGAAATAATTGTCCTAAATAGCAATTTTTATAAATTTTCTCCCAATCTACTTCATCCTTACACCCAGAAATTGTACTCCAGTAAACTTCATCCTCATCATTCATATAACAATGCTCATCACAATTTTAGAAACTATCATGGTGACATTCCCAGACCATGTTTAAGAGTCATACCAAATACAATGCTGTAAGCTGTTTTAATGCTCTATCTGCCTCAGTTAAGGGAAAGGTTAAAATGAGATTACATTTGGAAAGACGGTAAAAAATCTGTTGCTAAACAAATGTTATCATAAAGTCAAGGACTTTTTAATGGATTGAATGGAAACTATTTAGTTATAAGAAGTTTTGTTTATATTGTCAACGCTTTTATACAGTAGTTGTACTATCAAAAAAGTTCTTTAATTCTGATTCTTCAGTCTAGAATGGGTGGATTTGCCAGTTCAACTATATGTAATTACAGGGTTTTCCCTAGTAATGGCTACTAATTGTGTGTATAATTTTTATGTAATCTTTCTTCAAGGAATATATATTTTATCTTAGCAGGTGTTGCTGGAAATAATTTTTAATTTTTTAACTACACCAGTTTTATATACACCATTCAACCGTTTGATAGGTAAATAAATGGTTAATTTTGCTCGCAACTGATCTGTGTTATGTTTCACCATTCCAATGTATAGTATATATTCCATTCAATATGTACTACTAACTCATAGAAGACAAATTAAAACAAGCGGACACTCCTTCATGTTTCATGTGTCAACTTATAACTTTCTATTCTATGCTCAATTCACCTTGGCCTTCATCCTGTCTGTGACTTTTGACTACATTACAGCAGAAGGGCTTTTAGAACAAACTTATACAGTTGGTGAAGAAATTTTGTTTACCCGAGTTTGAAGGTTGTTTACTAAGAAACTATAAAAAACCACATTATTGTTTTCTTCATTTCATTTTGCATTGAAATATTCATTTAAAAATGTTATTATAAGTTTTAATCGTAGTTGTATAAAAAACATATGGGAATTTTTACCAGTTTTTGGTCTTCATCTTTACACTTTTATTACTTAAAAGCCTGCTAATGTATCGCATTTATATTTATTTATGCGGTTGACAGGAATGTTTTATAAGAGTTTTAACTTTTTAAGAAAAAGTTCTGAACAGTTTGCTGAAACAATATTTTCTTGGCTTCCAAGGGTTGTACAAATAATTACTTGGTCAGGTTGTAATCCTTATAAAATGTATAGTTACGATACGTTACTTTTATGCAGTGATTTAAAATTGATTTCATCTACCAACCACGTAATTAAAATTCCAGTACTGAACATTTTTTTTCTGACTAGGATACAAATTATTAAAACTTATAATAAAATTTAAAAGTGCTTATGTCATAACGTACAATGCAATGGAGTGATTAGATTTTTCATAGGCCTCTAAGTTTCTTAGTAAACGTCGTCAAACTCTGGTACACAAAATTGATTTGCCAAAAGTAGTACTGTTTTTGATTAAGAGCTGTTTTTACTAAGGAAAAAATTTAAGTATAAATAAACACTAATAATATGCAATGCCCAGTATACACACCATAAAAATAAACAGGTGCTATGTGCATTAATAAAAACACTATCTCGTCTGGACCAGGGTGCAGAGTCTAGGTTATTTTTTGTATTTTTGATATTTTTCTGTCCTTGGCCCTTAAGCTTTTAAAGGAATCTAATCAAACCATCTTATCTTTAACCTAGCTCGAGAAATTTCATTTGGACCGATTCACTCACAGAAATAAATATATGAATTTTAACCAACACACGTTTGTAAGATGTTATTTATACAAATTAAAAGTCTTGTTTTGTTTTATTTTTGGGTTTACTGTCCATTAACTTCAATCAACTAGAAGAAGAGAGGGAATTTCATCTATAATTTGTATTAACCTCTTTTTCGTCGAGACATAGGGCAACTAATTACTCTTTGTCCTCATACGCCAACATAAAAGTAATTGTTGCATACGTAAGGATGCTTCAGGAAACTTGAATAGCTTAATCATGTCCAAAATAACTTATTTAGGGTGAAATTTCCATGTAGGATAAAAGTAACACACATGATTAGATAAAGTGAATAAATAAAATTGAGACCTTACAAAACAAGGTTGTATGTTGGGTTTTTTTTTTTTTTTTTTTTTTTTTTTTACTAACACTTTTTCAAAATGTAACAAGCAGCCTTTCACCTTTCAAGTAAAATTAGTTTGTTATTACAAACAATAGTGACTCAAAATCTAGAAGCTCTTTAATTCCACGCTCTTCAAATAAGCACTGAACCCTTTGCTATTTATAGATAAATTAATAAGGAATCAGTATAAAATAAGTGGATATAATCATACTATTGTGAATTAATCGAAATATAAAATAAATTGTAAAGAATATTAAATACAACATCATTTAAAACATGAAATCATTTATTTAATTAACAATCTTAGTTATTTCAATCTAACCTTTAAATATCAGATGTCATTAAAATTGTAATTTATGTTTTCAACTTATGAGAGAGAGTGGGGCAAATTAATCAAATTGATATTGAACATATTTTAAAAATAATTTAGTATAAATCCATTACTAATATAGTAGTTTCTCAATATGTAAGACTCTGAAAGAATGCCTTAAATTTCATTAAAAGCCAGATTGTTTTCCATATTGTCATGAAAATAGTAGAATAGCTATCATTATTATCTTGTGATCAAGTTAATTCAAAAATAGTTTAAAAAATTTTAAATTTTTTAATAAATGCATTTACGCCTATAACACTGTGACAGCATCATTGTATCATCAACGAATTGGTAAAAAATATAAAACAGGTTTAAAAAGTATAAATTGTAGATATTAACATAAATGGATAAGATTCATCTCTAATTATTCGTAAAAATATATTATTAAAAACATTAATAGATGATTGTGAAAAACCGTCATCTTTTCTAATGCTATGAATGCAATTTAAGTTTGGTTTCTATTTTGCCATGAATTTTCTTTATAAACTGGCTCTTAAAATGTAATTAAATAAATAATTTATAATAATATTTATTATAATAATTTATTATTATAATTTATATAATATTTATTATAATAATAAATAAAAATAATTTAATAAAATGATTCTTAAAATTTAATTTCATTCCTGTTATTTATAGTTTAGTTAACATAAATTAAATCCATCAACTGCCCTACGTATCAACTTTCTAAATATTTCTTCCCAATTTTAATTCCTTTACTTGGCAATAATATTTCAAACGTTAGAACTCATTTAATTTTTACGACATACTCAAATGCTTGACTATAAATAATTCAGATATTATTGTTAGCTCTGATGTGTGAAGCCTATTTACAAAAGTAGGTACCTGTAGTTTAGGCTTTAAAAATAAGACAATCAAAACTTGAGAAAGAAGAAAATCTAAGAACCGATCTATCTATTTCCAACATTTTAAATTTACTAGAAGTCTGTGTCTACAATATCTACTTAAAAAATAATAAACAATAATTCTATGAACAAGTTTCTGGTTTACCAATGGTAGGAGTCCTCAGTCCAATTATAAATAACATTTTTATGGATTCTTTTGAAGAAATAACACTCACTGAAGCAAAAATATGGCTTCATTATCTTGACGACATATTTTGTGTTTTGGAAGAGCAAGAAAATATACATATTAAATGTTTACACTTTAGCTATAAAAAACAGCCAATAGTAAAATTTACCATGGAAAAAGAAGTAAAACTTACAAAATAGGAAGCATCCCTTTCTAGAAACAGATTAAAATAAATTTGTATATTACCAGAAACAGAATAAAATTAACTAGAAACCTCATTATATTATATACAAAAAATCAGTCAGCATTATTTGAAATATTTTTCTAACCGTCCTAAACATGCCAATAATTGGACTTGCTTGAAGTTTATTGTAAAAATTGAACTTATTTAATCTTCAACCGAAGATAAAAATCACAAAAAATAAGAAATGTGC
Organism: Stictocephala bisonia; assembly: GCA_035578905.1. Taxonomy (NCBI): domain Eukaryota; kingdom Metazoa; phylum Arthropoda; class Insecta; order Hemiptera; family Membracidae; genus Stictocephala; species Stictocephala bisonia. The sequence goes on along the minus strand of JAQJVL010000455.1, from coordinate 631,879 downwards.
AATTTTCTAAAATTGAATGGTATCCAAATAAATTAATTCAAAAGTAAAGGGATGAAATAAACCATAAAGACAATGAAAATAAACCTATAACAGTTGTAGTTATACCTATGTTAAAAACCTTCTGGAGAAAATTTAAAAAAAATTAATACTAATTTTAAATTTGAACACGTTTTACATCGTCAGGAAGCCTTCATAGTAATTTATCAAAATTAAAACCAAAATTTTAAATCAATAAAAACATTGCCATATACAAAACTAACCGTGAATTCAATATGACATATTTTGGCCAAATGCCAAAACCTGTAAAAACAAGAATAAAAGAACATTTATACAATTTTATAAGTAAAAATACTGACTGGTTAGTTAAACATGCTATAAATAACAGACATGAATCGAAACATGAAGGTCATCTATTGTATATAAAGAAAATTCATGGAAAAGGGAAACAAAATTGAATTTGCATTGATGACATTGAAAGAGTTTAATGCTTTTTCATAACCATCTATTCATTTTAATAATATTTTTTACCAATAATTAGAATAAAACATAAATGATTCCAAACCTTATTTTAAAATTGTATCTACTTATCTATTTATGTTAATATCTACAAATTCTGTTTTATGTATTTGTTCAATTTGTTGATAAAATATGATAATGCCATTACTAGAAGAAATGTGTTTATTAAAAAACTTAAAGTTACTATAAAAAATGTTTGTATTACAAAATTTTAAATGTACGGAATTATTAAATATGTTATCTTTTAAACAATAATAATTCTTCCAAAGATCAAATGAAGAAAATAAAAATATCCATAAACCTGTATAATTTTAGTTATTTTTAAGCAAGCTTTCAAACATACAAGCGAAGGCTTTGTCTTAAAGTCCAACCATTTATTTTACATTTATATAAAAATAAGAGTACAGCGGTCAACTAAGCTCTCTAGTTTTCAGCAACACTACTGTCTAATGTCAATGTGATGAACTCTGAGCGGTACTATACAATTAAGAGATTTATTTAGAGTTTAATAGAGAATCATCTTTCCCTTCAAAACAAAAATTTCTATTCTAAGCACTAACAAATCTGTAGAACTACAGTCAGTGTTATGTTCAAGCCATGTATATCACACTAACTACTGATCTCTGCTTAGTATTTGAGATACAATTTTGATATTGACCACAGCATCAGAAATATAAAAGTTACTTTGTATCAACGCCAAGGTGAAATTATAATTTAACTTATACAATAAATAATTACATATTATTTTATAATAGGAAGGTTCATTCCACCAATGATGGTAGCAGGGTCATCAGTGGAATGAACCTTCATCGTAAGGAATGGGACTATGTTGAGTCGGGCTGGATACACAACTACTGGATATTTAAATGGGAAATGGCAAATGATCAGTCATTAGATTGAGGAGATGAATGGATGGATGGATGATGGATGAATGGATCACATAGTCAATGAGTTCCCATTGTGTTCATTTCAAGGGGGGTCAGCTGGTCTTCATTCTATAGGAGAAGCAGGTGTTGAATGGTTATGAAACCTGGATTTACCTTTGTGATAGAAGATCAGTATTTAAACATTAAAACACAAGTACTTTGTACTGTCGTCATTGTTTCTTTTAGATAGTTTTCATCTTTGTAATTCTTTTAATCTTTCATTGGGTTAGTGGCTGGGAACCCCTATTTTTTATGATGATTTTAGGTGTTAATAGTGATTTTAAGAATTTTTTAATCTTGGTATTTTTTTATATACTTAACCGTTTTGCCGCTAGGAGCGCTGAAAGTTTCAAAAATCCTTATACCAACAATTTATTAAAGGCGCGTGTTCTGCCATTTACAAAAATAAAGCTTAACTTATAATTTATTATTTTTATTCAATTGAATATTCAGTGATCTGTTCTGATAGCTTTCATCCAAAACATTACAATAAAGTTATTTGTGACATTATTATAATAAAAATGCTCCTAGCAGGCAACGGGAAGAAAGTTGCAGATGATTTTCGTTGTTATCAAATTAAAAATTAATTTTAACCTTAAGTAGTGCCCTAAAAACAAAAATTTTAGGGCACATATATATTACTTAAAAGAAGTCTGGCACTTTCAAAGAAAAAAATTCCAAAAATAATTTTGATCAAATCCCCTTTATATGTTTAGTCACTTAAAAAAAGAATTTACACGTCTTGAAAATTTGTAGGGGTAGTAAGAGCAGAGTGTGATTTTCTTGTGTGTTTTTTATAATTGGCTGTGTTTTTTTATTAATTTACAGTTTACATCTATGTATTTAAGACATATAAATAACTAGATCTAATATATACCCATTGAAATACTGGACACGTAAGAAATGAATGCAGTGAATATTAAAGCTTTATTTAGACAACACATTATAAGATATATAAGTTCCTCATCTATAGGTTAAAGAATCACATTTTTAGACAGTAGGTAAGCAATATAGTCATCTTAAGGAATGAGATTTTACGGGCCACATTTATAACAACAGTCTTGGAAAAAAAGTTCTTTTCCTACACTCATATTAGAATAAAACATTTATTTAATATTGTTTAATAGTCTTGCAGTGTGATAAAAGAATTTATTTCATCAAACTATAAGACTTTTAAACAATATAGAAAGAAATTGCATGAATACTAATTTTATGCAATTCAAACACTAATATAATGTAGGTAAGCGATTGCAAAGCTCACGGTTGGTCTAATTGAATTATCAAAGTTTGTAACTCAAGGAGTTCTGAACCTCAACCAAGTAATTGTAAACTTCATCACTAATTAATTAGATTCATATGTTCTTGTACACATTTGTGCTTGGTAATATGAATTTGTGTTTGTGAAGTGTATGAAACATGTCTTACTACAGATTTTAAATAATTCTCTAAAACATATTTGTTAATAAGCATAAATTTGTTTAGTTTTGTAATTTATTACTTTTTAGGTTCATTATACATCCTAATATAGTATCAAGGTTTTTTATATGTTAAAAAAAATATTAACATATATTTTTTAGACTTGTTTGAAACCCATTTAGCAATTTTGTCTATGATACAGATTATATTATAATGAGACAACTGTTTATTAGTAAAACTGTGGTGCTTTTATTGTTATTTTTTATAAATAAATTGTCTCAAAAAGATTTGTCTGGTCCGACCTACTATCTGGTCCAAGTTTTGACTGTGAGGGTTTTTATGCAGGTGCCCAGTTGAGTGCTACAAGGAATTTAGTTCTAGATTTCACACAACTATCACCAATAAACATACATCGTGTTTCCCTCCCCTACCTCTCCCTCAATGTCTCCGTATGCCCCACCCCACAAATTGTACAAAAGTACACAAATCTCTCATTTTAAGTAAACTCTAGCAATAAAGTTTTTATACAGAATATCCTAAGTAGGCAGCCAAGTTTCGGAGGTTATTCCAAAAGCCAAAACAAACAAAAAATGTCATTTGAACAAATTGTCTATCTCGGCCCATTTTCCATCTATCTGTCTTATGTAATTTTTATAAAAAAGCTCAATTTCTCAGAAGTTATTTAAAGGCCAAGTTGGCTACTTTATATTACCATATAGCCATTAAAACATTTTAGAAATTTTCCCTAAACACATTGTTTGCTTAAAAGAAGACTGACACTTTCAATAAACATTTTTCAAAAATAAATTTTGAATGAACACCCTTAATTTTTTTAGTCGCTAAAATATGTTCTTTTGAAATGTTTCTTTTTAATAGAATCAATTCCACTTCCAGTATTGGTTTTAAAAAACACCACAATTTTCAATATTATAAGCCACTTTTACATTAGCGATACAATTATAATAAACATACGTAATTAAGTATTCTACATTTAACAGCAACACATACATCAGGAAAGCAAATAAGCAGCAATAATGATCTCACCCTTTTACTGAATAAATATAATAATAATGCAACAAGATTGTGTTGGTGGAGTAGATAAAATTCCATGCATTAACAGCTAAGAATCCAAGGTATTTAATTACATCTCCCGAGTAGCCTTTAGGTTTGACTTGCAATATTGTTGAATGCCAATATAGGAGCTCATATGTATACACCCTTTGCTATTTATAAAAAGGTATGTTAAGAAAGGAATAATTCAAATATATTAATTACAAAATCATTACAGAATTAAATTATCAGACAGGTATTTACAGTGAGTGTAGTATCGCATATAAATAAATCATATGGCTTTAATAGGCCAGCTACTAAACTAATAAAAGATTGAAAATATTAAATATTATATATATATACAAATATCCCAATAAAATAAAATTTACAATACAAAGTACTTGTGTCTTAGTGTTTAAATATTGATCTCCCGTCAAAGAGCTGAACCCAGGTTTCTTAACCATTCAACACCTGCTTCTCTGGTTTAATGAAGACCAACTAATCCCCCTTGGAAAGAACGTAATGGGGACTCATTAACTATTGATTTATAGATTTAATTTCGACTCCACAATCACTTGACTGATCATTTGCCATTCCCCACTTAAATGTCCAATTGTTGCATGTTCCCAACTCCGTGCGAAAGCGACGTAACTTAGGTAGAAGGTTCATTCCACCGATGACAATCATTGGGTCTGAAGCCAGAAACTTGTTTCAACCATTAAATGTATCCCAAGTTAAGACCAGGTTGGTTTTTGGTAAACATTTTTTTGAGAATAACTGGAAAGCTAGTTGAAGAGGGAATTTTCTAAATTTAAGTCACTCTGCACATTGTGGGATATGGCAAGATTCAGATATGTGCCTCAGAGTAGATAGTATATTTTTAAACTCTCTGAAAAATGCCTCTTTTCATATAATATCCTGAGGATATATGTTGCACAACGCTGAAAGCTATGGTAGAGGGGTTGCAATGAGGCAGCCGCTGATAGCCCTCATCACCCTATCTAGTTGTATATCACCTCTCGTGCATGTGTACTGTTAAGCCACAAGGGAGCACAATATTCAGCAGGGAAGTAAACCAGGGACAAAGCAGTTGTACACAGGACTTGTGTGTTTGCTCCCCAAGATGATCCAGCAAGTTACTGCTCAGTGTTAGTTCTGGTTCTCAGTTCAGCAGCAGTTTTCTGTTGGAGACTTTTAAAACAGATAGATCAATCTAAACTGACTCCCAAGTACTGTGGATGCTCATTGTGTTTCAGCCTAACACCATCGAAAAGATGTTCAATTTCTGATTAGCTAGTCTATTACTATAGTGAAAGCAGGTTTCTTCTGCCTTTGTTGGATTCGGCTTTAGCTTCCAGATTCTAAAATAATTATTGATGCTAGCTAGATAAAGCGTAGTGTTCTTTCTGTTTTTGATATGTCTTTGTGTTGAGTTGCGAGAGAACTGTTTGGTGGGAACGTCGGCGGTTTATATATTGAACAAAAGAGGAACAAGAATAGCTCTTTGAAGCAAGAAATACAGGTTGTAATATTTCAGAGTGCATAATATGTATTGGTTACATATTTAAATGTTTAGGCCTATTAAAAGGATTTTTTTATTTTAACTTTACTTTCCAGTTCAAATGGGCCTTGACTCAAAAGTCCAAAGCTGCCACTAATTCCTAATATTTTGTCTCATAATTTTCAGTTTCTGACAGACATAGATGTTTAATTACTTTACTTCTCATGTGACCTTCCACCATTTATAAAACCTTTTTATTTATTTTAATAAAATAGTCTCAATTGTTGTTTGAATAATAACAAGGGCGTTGGCTTATTTATATTTCATGAAGAAAATTTGACGGTTTTTTTAATAATTTTGCAAATAAAGTAATTTTTTATATTAGAAAAGCGTTATTCCTGGAATAATGTACGAGATTCCTGAAAAGTTGCTGTAAAGTTATATTGCAGAGGTTCAGAACTTGACATCCCTCCTTGTCTTTCAAGCCTTGGTAACTCAATTACCTTTGGAGAATTAAAAAAATTATTCAGTAAGTATTTATTTTTTACTTCAAGATTACATTTAATATTCCATATAAGTAAATGTTGGTGTATTTTTTTTTTTTTTTTTTTTAATACTGGTGATATAAAATATAAGAGTAATAATGGTTTGAGTATTTAACAAAGTGCTTTTTAAATTAAGAATTTATTTATCTACAAACTGAAGAGGATTAGATTCATTTGTTTGTGTATGTATTATTAGTTATAATTACTATACAGGGTAGGAAAAATATAGGAACTTTGATATTTTTCAAACGAGATGATACAGACATGTAAATGTTGCACAAAGCTATGTACCAGTGTTACCAAGATTTTACTAGACTTTTCATTGATTTTTATTGTTTAAGGTATGTCCCACCCAGTGGTTGTTTGCAATTATTCAGTAGAAGCATAGTTTGAGTTTGATGTAAACTATGAAAGGTCTATTAAAGAGACAGACATTAAAGGCCACAAAACGGATCTCAAAAGGTTTCCCTCTGTCCAGAGTTATGCTCATTTCATTTTTAGACAAAATGCTAAGACAGCAGGTTTTAATGAGAGGTTAGCCCACTGTCAACAGGTACTTGGAGTTTAGCTCACATTGAACATCTGTAGAAATAAGGTTAGACATAAAAATTGTTTTTCCAATGCTGATTTGATTGTCTGTTTTCCTTTTTTAATTAAATCACTTTATTTTCTGTACTGTCCTTAGTTATAAAATTATGAATTTTAACTTTTTACTAGTTTTTTGTTTCATTATTATTTAAAGTTATTTTTAATTTTACCATCATGAGAAAGCAGTATAAACAAGTAAGTTATATAGTAAAATCAATGGTTATATACCCATATTTGAATATATAAGTATTTTTTTTTTTTTTTAATTATATTAAATATGAGAATTTGATTTTGTTATGTTATTTTAGTATTTATTTTTAAAACTATAAAATACTACACTATCCAAGTAGACTTCACCTAAAATATAGGGAAAGAAGTTAATAATGTACATTTAAAAAAAATAATCTGCTTTAGCTTTTCAAATAACCACAAACCCCTTTTTTAGTTTGTCAAAGTTCATTTTAACTGTTTTGTAGTGTTTTTTTGCCAAAAATAAAAAATATAGCTATACATTAATAATTTTACTTTTTTGCGATATGCTAACTCGTAAACATATTTTGAAGCTATATGAGCTGTTTCATAATTTTTCTTGTATTGTTATCACAACATTTTCCAAAAATAGTATAGGTATGGTCTACTAGTGGTTTACCCAGAACACTGTCACCACTAATGTCACAAAAATGCACGTCACCACTGAAGGGTTCAGGAGTCAGAATAAACTGATAAGTACATTGCAACACATTTTTTTGAATATCAACCTTGCTAAAATGGTATTGTTAGATACAATAAAATGTCTTAAAACTAAATATGTATGCCAAAATAATACTTTCTCATAAAATAAAGAACTACTACAAATTAGAAGGCAATTGAGGATACCATCAATAATTGAAGATAAATTATAGTTATGGAAACATTTATCATACATTATTAAATATTGCACTTAACATACTAAAAATATAGCCTTTTATTTACGTATTTATATAATTACTTAATTGTATTCAAGACAGGAACTACGATATACTTATCTCTACGATCAGTGTCTTAGAAATGAATAATAAAATATTGTATTTTGTTAATGCACATACTGTTAAGCATATAAATGATTGATTGTTTGATTAGTTTTTAATACACATTTTCTTGTTATAGTAGGTTTTCGGTCTGTCCATAAAACAGAGACAAATCCACCTAGCGGACCATCCAATAAAGGAGTTGTGACAAACTGCTCTATAGGGGTCAGTTCCACCCTCGTTTTCTCGCTGATTGTTTCTCAAATCCCAATCCCAGCTTCAACATTTGGTGTTACAACAAGTTGGTTGTTGTCATGTCAGATAATTCATAAATACATGAATATATGCATTACATTATTATGATTAATATTTAATTTTATCAAATAATATATAGTTTTTTTAATTAGCATAATACTACATGCTAAATAATATATTGCACTAACATTTTCGACTTTTAACTAATTTAGAGACAAGATGTACGAAAAGGACAGATAAAGGTGATCTTTTTCATTAATATTACAACTTTTTTCTATTTCAATCTTCATATTAGATCCATTGACATTCAATTCATACCACAAAGGTAAAGAATGACATATCATTGTCACATTATTTTATAAATAAATATATTTATTTATGGTTTTCCCAAATACTTTTCTGTCCAAAAATGTTCTAAAACGTTTAATGTTTTGAAGTTGAGATAGAGTTGATATTGGTCAATTAATATGTTCAGATTATTAAATTTTCAATAAAACCAATACATTTTAATTTCAACTAGGCATTTCGCCAGCAAAGCTGGCATCATCAGGCAACACAACTTTATTTGTAAACAAACAAGACAATAATTAGTTCTGAAAACAGATGTTAGTAATTTAATGAATATAAGAATAAATATATTGTAAATAATGTATAGTATATGTATATATATTAGAGTGTATAATTTTTAATAAAATAAGTTGATAATAAACGAGAATTTTGAATAGGCCCATTTTCATTGTTCATTAAAGATAAATTACTTTTGTTTATAAAATATGTTTCCCAGGCATTTAAGTATTTAGAAGATGAAACTGATTTGATTATTTTTGAATTTTCTTTGCTGATATTATGATTTGTTGTCCAACAAAAGAAAAGTCAGCAGTTGTTAGACATTGTTTGACAACAAATCATAATATCAGCAAAAAAAATTCAAAAATAATCAAATCGGTTTCATCTTCTAAATACTTTAATGCCTGGGAAACATATTTTATAAACAAAAGTAATTCATCTTTAATGAACAATGAAAATGGGCCTATTCAAAATTCACGTTTATTATCAACTTATTTTATTAAAAATTATACACTCTAATATATATATGCTGTATATTATTTACTTTATATTTATACTTATATTCTTTACATTATTAACATCTGTTTTCAGAACTAATTATTGTCTTGTTTATTTACAAATAAAGTTGTGTTGCTTGATGATGCCAGCTTTGCTTGCGAAAGGCCCAGTTGAAATCAAAATGTATTGGTTTTATTGAAAATTCAATAATTTGAACAGTTTAATGTTTTGTAAAAAAATAAAAAACTTACCTAGAAGCCCTTCTTGTTAGTAATAAGGTGTTTCAGAAAACATTAATTAAGAAAACTTCTTCTTTATTGCTAGATTTAAAAATTATTGAGGATGATTGCTGGTAATTAATAATAATGATAGGGACATTATAGATAGAAATTTTCTATAAATCGTATATTGTAGCTAAATAAAACTTCAATTCAAAATAAATTCACTGCTACTTAAAATCATGTATTATAAATAAAAAGCTCAGCAACATTGACTCAAAAACTATAAGACATTTGATAAGAAAACTTGGCTCAAATATACACTATGTAGCTCTAGATGAGTACTAAGAAAGGATTTTGAAACATTTTCTCTCAGATCTAAAATGAGGAAGATAGTAAATAAAGTGATAACGGCCAATCAGAGCCTGTTTTATCGTTCACCATATGAATGAGAGATCTTCTGGTGGAGTAACTTCAGCTAAGGTTATTTTTTAGTAATGTTTGCGTGCAATGTGATGAATAATTTAGGTCTAACATGTGAAGCGTGTGTGAGAGTCCTCTAGTAATCAAATTAAATTACGAGATAAACTTTAAAAGTAATTATACCAAAAATCAGTTGAATTCTATTTCAATCAATGAAAACATGTATATTTACTCATCAATACCACTGGATGTGTATGAGTGAGGGGTGAATGATCGCTACTGTAGGCGTATGTATGGGTGGGTGTGTCTTTAGCACTGAGCATGTATGGGTGGACAAGTGAGTCAATACCACTGTACGTGTATTGGTGGGAGGTGGATGATTACCTCTGTACATGTACATGCTTCATTACCACAGCGTATCTTCAATATCACAGAGCATGTTTGAGTGGGCGGCTATTTACTGCTCAACCACCCACACATTTATCGTGGTATTGCTAATAATAGCAAAAGAAAATCTTTTAATATTTATCAACATAATACACCAATAAGATATGTTTTTTTTAGGAAAATCATGTATAGAAAGGGCAATATAGTAATTTATTGTAACATGTTATCATTAAACCAATAATAATTAATATTGTTTAAGTGAAATAGGACATTTAATGTGCATTTTTAGTATTCTCATTTCAATAGTTTTATCTATTTATTTATATTTGTATATACATTATATAAATATATGTATACAAATATTGCCCATCTAAGATAGTTTGGTTGCATGTTATTACTAGTTTATTTGATTTTGGTAATTTTTAAAAACTTTATTTATCACAATTTAACCTTTTATTTTGAATCGTCTTATCTTTCTTCTATTGTTTTTATTCTCTTTTTTCAGAGTTATCTTTCTTTATATGGCAAAATTCTTTAGTCGGATATAAAAACAACATCAACCAAGTATTTTCTTAGTTTAATCTTTAATATATTTAAATCTTCTTCTTCTTATTTATTATATCCAAGAAAATTCTTCAACTAAAATAGTTTGACTATGTATTTTCATCAGTTACATCATAAGTTTCCACCATTAACTTTCCATAAGGTTACTTACTGCTGGCAATTTATGAACAATATGTTTTATCTTATGGCCTTAAAGAGTCATATGGTGATTAGATTCATTATCTTTTTACTCATCACAAATAATTTTAGTACACCATAATACTGTTTTATTTAAAAATTATGAAGACAAGTTTTTTGAAAATTCAAAGTGGTTGTCTAAGTATGTCTTTAAAATGTGTTTTCTCGAATATGGTATTGTTATTGTTTGACTACTGTATTTAAGTGGAAATATTCTTAATTACTTTCACCTCTCAGTATTTTAATAATTCTATCATTATAATTGTACTGTATATTCCTTAATGAAAATGGAGTGGCGAAACTCAAAAATGGATTTTTTAAGTTATTTCATCAATCTATATATTTCAAATGGAATATAAACAATAATAATTTATATTTTACATAACATTGTATTAAAAAATATAAATATTGTAGAATGTTCATTTTCTTACTATTATTTACTGTAATGATAACATTGAGTTTATATAAGACAAAACAAAATACATATAATCAACAACTAACACTTTGATTGTGTTGTTTTATTTGGGAAATAAAACAGTAGAAGATATAAAACAACTAAGTTTGAAGTTTAAATAGTCATTATTTTCCCATTATAGTATCGGTTGTTGTGGTTGTATACCAGGAAACCACGGTAACTTGGATATCAGGAAGCAAGGTGTATCCGATGTGGGACATTTCTTGTCCTCAATTTATTGTCTGTGAGGTCCAAAGGACTTTTTAGGTGATTTCTTGTAGCTTTTAGAGGAAATGGCAACCGTGATACTTCTATTAGTGCTTGTAAATAAATCGCCCTAGAACATTGAGGAATTTAAAAAAAGTTTTTAATAATTAATTTTTCTTTTTTATTTTTTTTATTTTTAATTAAAAAATTAATTTTTCTTTTTAATTCATGACCATAAATGTAGTATTTAAAGTGTGCTAAGATTTCTTTGCCATTCAAACAAGTTTTTAAAAAAGAATGAATTAGGGATTTGTTTTATTGTTTAGAATTAAAAAAAATCTACAGTAAAATGTTTGGTTTGCAGATATTCAAATAATATATTTTTAAATCAATAGGTTTTGTACTTCCTAAACTCTAATTTTGTTGGGATTAAAGAATATTTAGCGTTTCATCTAATGAAATCTGCTTCACATTCCTGAATCCTTAAAGCTTGGCAAGAAGTCAATGAATGTTTAACTTGTATTTGAATTTATAGATAAATTATATTGATAAATGAATTACAGTGAATTAGTTAACAATAGAAGAATATACGATGCTTTCAATCAATAGTTTGTATTTTTTGTTCCGTAAGTCATATAATATATAAATAGTACTTTTATTGGTTTGGGTAATTTTTACTCTAATAAATGGTAGAGCATCTGCAAGTTAACAGACACCCATCCGGCCACCCATACACGTACAGTAGTACTAACCCACCCACCCGCTCATACACGCGCAGTAGTCTTAAACCACCCACCCGCTCATACACGTACAGTGGTCTTGAACCACCCATCCGCCCATACACGCGCAGTGGTCTTGATATATAATTATATAATTTCTATGAATTAATAAAATAAGTAGCCATGACTCATACTAAGGATTGGTACACAGTTGAGCTGGCTAGTCTTAAGGAAGACATTATTCTATTGAATAATCTGTCCCAATTTAGACGTGATGTAATTCCTGCTCTACGAGTACGTAGGAAGGAGTATAGATGTAATCTAAAAAGCGCTATGGACCCACCCGCTCACCCATACTTTACAGTGGTATTGACCCACCCCCCAACCATACACGTACAGTGGTATTGATCTGGACTGATAGTGAGTCAGATTGATCTGGACCGCTACTAAGTACTAAGAGATTCAAGTACTTGAGGAGTTAAGTGCCTGGAACCGCTTCCTCATGAATATCACTTCATAAAGGACATATCTCAACATTTTAAGTATATAATGGTGGCATTAATGTAATGGTTCTAGAAACTAAACTATTCAAGTATCAAATGGCCTTTCAACAAACCAACTCAATACAAAGGGTCCTTAACAGATTAATTTACAATGAAACAATCCAGGAAAGAGCATTATAACTGTACATTGGTTACCAATAATTACTTTAATTCCCCTTGTAAGAGCTCTTTAGATAAAAACCCCAATTAAGATAATTGATACATAATAACGAATACACCATACAAAGTAAAATAGGAATTAAATGTCTTCAATCTGTTAAACTACTTAAACAAGATGAAGAACAGATTGTTAAATAGTTTTCAATAATATCTGGAATATGCTGCTTGGATAGTAAAGCAAACTTAAAAATCCTATAATATTTGCTGTGTATATTATAGGATACAGCAAAACGTTCCTAAAAATATTGTGCCAATTGAAAACAGTAACTAAATTCTTGATGAGTTGATAGTAACTTACTTTAGTGATATAGATTTAAGTTTGCAAATTTGAAAAAAAATGTCAACTTGTAAAATTACATATTCTTCAGTTAAACTATTCATATAGTATATGCTGAAATATCTTATCTGAATTAAATAAGATCAAATCTAACATCCCAAATGTAGAAATATCTACATTTGGGATATTTATGTATTTGGGATATTAATAAACTAGTATTATTAATAACACATTGTGACACAGTCCTTATGGAAAAAGATGAAAATAGGAAAATACTTAACTTGTCTGTTAGGAAAACTGCTATTCTGGAAACAAAACTAAACTTAGAAAAGAAACAAAGGGAAAAGGACCTAAACCGTTCATTTCAATGTCAGGAAGTAGTACAAGAAAAAACACTTCACTTTTAAGTAAAATAAAAGAAATCAAAGCGCAACTTAGATTTAGTACTGTTAAATATAACACACTATTGCAAGACAACTCTAATTTAATGCAAGACCAGACAAAGTTAAAACTACTCAAAGACTCACTAGAATAAAATATAAACTATAAAGATAGTTATAAAAATCTTGAAATTGAATTTAAAATCCTTGCAATATGGCTTAATAAGCCATGAGTTTAATCTATCTTGGGGTAAAGACAAATGGGTGGATGATTCTGGCCTGAATGATTCTTTCTCTTTTATGGTTGACAGTATTGACTTGGAGGATTTTTGTTTTTGTTTTTGTTTTTGTTTTTGGGCCCCTCTGTAACAGCTGGCATAAAATTCAGCACTACAGAAACTGTGGGAGAGTATATAGATAATGTTTCTTTCAGTAAAAGTAAATATGTTCTTTTATGCCTGAACAATGTTGCCAATGTTGAAAAAGAAGATTCAGGTACCCACTGAAGCTTATTATTCCTGGACATATAAAGTAATAAGTCTTTGATTCTTCAAGGCCAAATAACAGTTTATCAGCTCAAGCCGCTGGTAATCTTGGTATTGATAATACAAAAGTAATCTTGGTATTGATAATACAAAAGTAATCTTGGTTATTGATAACACAAAAGTAATCAAGATGTCATGCATTCAAAAGAAGCATTCTTTTGAGTGTGGAATACATGTCTTAGCCAAGCCTAGTTTCAGATCTCCTATTTACTGATTGGTTTGCAGGGCGAATGACATCCAACTGTAGCTCATGCTTATACCGTAACACACAAGCACAAGCTACTAAAAACATAGATAGACTTGTTGAGCATGTACCTATAAGCACACAAGATACTCCTCATAGTAACAACACAGTAAAAGTCCATAAAAAAACAGGCAATTGGATCAGAGTTCTTAAAAAACATAGGTGTAAATGTAATCCTTCCATAAGCACAAGTATAATGAGTAGAAATAGGTTTGAAATCTTGGACAAAGTAGGAGAAAACAACACTGATATAACTAAGGCAAGTACACAACCCTACACAGTCCAACATAATACAATTAAAACTAAGTCAACTAAAATTAAAGTTAACACTAAAATCCCTTCTAATCATGCAATGATGCAACAGAAACTAATCAAACAAATAAAACCAGGATAATTATAGCAAGCGACAGCCAAGGGAGAGACTTAGCTTCTCCCCTTGGAAAAGTTGGCAACGATAAGTTTAACATATTCAATTATTGTCACCCTGGTGCTCCACTTAAACTTATAATAAGCCCAGTCACAGACTCTGCAGACTTTAAACAACTGTCACAGAATTGTGTTGTTCTTATAGGAGGTACGAACGATGTTACAGAGGAACCCTAAACACTTCCTTAATTCACTCAAAGAATATTTGGATAGTCAACAGAAAATATTCAAACATACAAATGTTGTACTATCTATAATCCTCTATAGGTATGATGTATACTCTAACTCAACTGAAAACCAATTGATAAAGTATGCAAATACAATAATCAGGCAAGTTACATACAATAATTCCCATGTAAAACTCCTTGACTTACATCTTCTTGAAAGATGTAACCACACCAGACATGGGCTCCACATAAACAAAAAAGGAAAAGTGTATGTCTCTAAAGAAATTGTAAGGGTCACAGAGGAACTATTTCATGACCGTGTAGCCAATGGTGTAATATCAAATGCTGTCTCATCACCAATGCTCATATTGGAAAAAAGTTACTTAAATACAAAACATTCACATGATATAAGTAAGGAGAAATCATTCTTGCAGAGCTCTAGAAACCCTATCCTGGTTATAGAGGAAGACATGCGAGACGTTTTAGAAAGTTACGAGAACATTGCTACAGTCGCATTCACTCATTGTATATCTGCAGATTTCTACAACCAGCAACATATGGTGGAGTTGCTGCTATCTTTAGAAAGAAGTTTGGAAGACCAAATCTCTCAGAACTTGTGACCTCAAATCTTTCTCTACAATACAGTGAGCATGGGGTGACAGTGTTTGGACTTATAACAAAGACCACTCATAAAAGTAAATCTAATGATGAACATTACAATCTGGCTTTTTCTAATCTCATTTCAAAAATCAAAATTAGAAATTTAAAAAAGTTATTTGTTCTCCAATAGGCTGTATGAGGGATAAAATTGTACCCCACTTGTTCTCAAGGAATATTGTCCAACTGCTAAGTACTGATGTTTCAACCGATATTATTGTAAAGGATGAGAGGGCCACAAGGACTTTGCGTAATGGACTCAAACATCAAGATTTTATATTTCTTCTGAGAAACTGCATAACACTAGAGATGAACCGAAGAAGCATCTCATCCCCTGCAGCTCAGACCAACACCTTGTTTGACAAGTTTAGCCACCAATTTACCCCTGATATGAATTTCAGTACATCAACACACTCTGAAGTATCACTAGGATGTCTGAATCTTCCAATCGAGGCTGAATCGACTTCTGAGGCGACTAAGATTTTAAATATCACACAGAGCTCTACTTAAAACTTCCCGCTTACAGTGATGGTGAAAGCAGTCTAAATGAACCTAAATTATCACATAAAAAAAGCAATAAAATAAAAATAATGCACAAGAATATTCAACATTTACAAAGTCGTGTGAAACCTTTAGAAATTACTCTTGAAGAAGTAAAACCCGATATTACTGTGTTGACACAGCACAAATTTAATGCATATGAAATGTCTAGACTCAACATAAAGGTTATAAATTACTTTCATTACTGTCGGACAGCTATAACTGGTGGGGGTGTTGCCATACTTGCGAGGAAGCTGTTGAGTGGAACTCTGCTGGTATCCCTAATACTATAAGTTTGCTAGGGGATAAACAGTTTGAGTTTACAACTGTGAAGTTTAAGGCAGATGGGGATATATCTATTAGCTGGTATTTACAGGTCTCCGAACTCAAAGCCATATATGTTTTTAGATAAATGAAGTATTTTAATAGAAAGTATGTTAGTAAAGTGTAAAAATAAAAATATCTTAACTATAGGAGACTTTAATATAAACACAATACGGGAATATATAATGTTTAGTGAACTAAAAAATGTTTTAAATAGGTGCCGATTTTTTTTTTTTTTTTTTTTTTTTTGATTTTCCAAGAAGGGTAATAATAGTTGAATCAAAATCTGCCATTGATAATGTTTTGACGAATATAAATAAAAAATACATTGAAATTGAAGGTATCATTACTCTACTCTCTGACCATGGCACACAGGTAGTAACATTAAATACATTTTGTAAAAAATCATGATGAATAAGCCAATCAAGCAATATAAATTCAAATATTCTGAACAAAATATGAATTACTTCAAAGATTTAGTCAGGAAAGGAAGCTGGTCAGAAATATACTTGGTAAATGTACAAGAAAAATATAATTTATTTTATAGAAAATTTTAAGGTGATTTTAATTTGACGTATCCTAAAATAGTTGTAAAAAGACTAAATGAATCAAAAGTATGTATGATAACTCATGGAAAAATGAAAGAAGTGAAATTATAAAACTTTCAAAATTATCCAGACGGACTAAAGATCATGATCTTTTCTTTGTATCAAAGAAAATGTAAAGATCATTTAGAAAAAAGTTTAGGTAAAAAAGAAATCATATTATAATTGTAAAGTTAAAAAATCTGAAAACATTATTAAAACTACTTGGAATATTATTAGTATTGAGGTAGGAAACAAACCCAATAAGTCCAATAGAACTTTAAAATTAAAAGTAAATGGTTCTGTAGAATAGAATAGAATATGTTTTATTGCCGTAGGATATTTTACAAAAATACATAGCAAAAGTCATTAAAACTAGAGTTGTCAACGGTGACTACTTATTTAAAATCTGTCCAACTCCATAGTCCATCGGTAAATTCTGGAATGGAATAAAACACTTTCTTCATAAGAAATTTATGCACAGTCTTCTTGAAGATTTTACTGTCAAGGCCTCCGACTTCCACCAGTAGCTTGTTCCAGAACTTGCTGCCAGTAATAAGAGGGTTTTGGTCACACTTATGTAGCCTACTACGGGGAATATCAATATTAACATTATTTCTAGTGCTATAAGTGTGTACAGCATTCCTCATGACAATTTTGTCCTGATTAGACTGGATGTAGAGCAGGCACTGAAATACAGTATATATAGAGAAAAATAGTTAAAATTTTAAATTGATCGAAAATTGGTTTGCATTGTTCTCTACCACCTACACCAGCCATAGCTCTTAGAGCTTTTTTTTTAACCATGAAGGTGTCAGTCATGTGAGGAGTGCTGCCCCACACAATAATTGTATATGAAAGATGTGCCTGAAAAAGGCCAAAATATGCCTGTCGAACACCATCCACATCCAATTCTCCACATAATCGTTTCAGGGCAAAGACACTCTTCCTTAAGGTTTTTTTTAGGTCAATTACATGAGGTAACCAATTTAAGGTTGGGTCCAGAGTTATCCCAAGAAATTTGGGATTCACAGGCAAATTATTGGCTGTATTTCTGATCCCAAAAAGAACTGTAATAGTTTTTCCTCATCCAGAATCAATTCGTTTGCAGTCAGCCAATTTTGTATAACTTTTTGATTACTTTTTGCAAGGTCTAATGCTTCAGTGCAATTTGAGTGCTTTGATATGTTAGTAGTATCATCTGCATAGTGGGTAATATTCTCTGGCACATTTGCACTTAGATCATTAACCATAATCAAAAACAGCAGAGGCCCGAGGACAGATCCTTGTGGCACTCCACTCTTAACAGTAAAACAGGTAGACATTTCACCATTTAGAGATACAAATTGTTCTCTTTCTAATAGGTAAGACTGGATTAAGCTTAAGGCTACTCCTCTCACACGATAATAGCTTAGTTTTTCAATTATTATATTAAGAGAAACTAAATCAAAGGCCTTGCTGAGGTCACAAAAGGTGACCGCAGCAAAATCCTTTCTCTCAAAACAATTAAGAATTTGTTGTGTTAAGTCCAATAATGCTTTTGTGGTGGAGAGCCCCTTGTGAAAACCATACTGCTCCTTACAGATAATATTATGATCATTAAAATATATCACTAGTTGACTACACATAATTATTGATCCTAAGTATATGAGCAATGTATTTAACGATTCTTTCATAAATTTACCTTCTAGTCTCAGCCTTGAAGCAGTACATTCAGACATTGATAATGTGTCAGGAAGTGATTGTACAGGAAATTTAAGCAGGCAGATTGGTCTAGAGGTAATTAAAACATTCTTTGTAAACCCTCTTTTGCAAGGAGGTTCTAGACATTATACATTCCCTTTAAAATAAGCTTTCTTGTGGTCATGACAAGATTCCCATCAAAGTCATCAAACATGTTTAAGACGACCTAGCTATAATTTTGACTCACTTAATAAATTCATCGTTTGTATCGGGACACTTTCCAGAATCATTAAAAATATCCAAAGTAGTTCCAATTTTCAAAAAAGGAGATGTAGAGAACATTTCTAATTATCGTCCAATAACTTTACTACCGGTTTTTTTTTCAAAAATATTTGAAAGAGCAATGTAAAACAGACTTGTAACATATTTAGAAGACAATACAATTTTTTTCAGTGGGCAACATGGATTTTGGTCAGGACGATTTACCATCACAGCAGAGACCCAATTCATTGAGTCAATATTAGAATCCGCAGATATACATGAAAAAGTAATTGGCTTATCAATGGACATGTCAAAAGCATTCAACAGAGTGGACCATCGAAAGCTTCTCAGCATAATAAGTGATATGGAAATAAAAGACCCAGAATTGTCATGGTTTGAATCTTACCTCTTGAACAGACAACATTATGTGGAAATTTCATATGTCAATTTTATATGGCTCTTAAATACTTGTTAAAAAAATGAAAATGTGCTGCTTTGGTATCCCACAGGGATCCATTCTTGAGCCATTACTGTTTTTATGTTACATAAATGCAACACCACGAGCCATGTCACATGTGTCAAAAGAAAACATGTGGCTGTATGCAGATGATGCAAGTCTAAAAATGTCAGGTGACTCATTGGAAGATATTGAAATAAAGTCATATCTTGATCTTTACATCATCCAACAATTTCTTATTTCACATACCTTACAGCTAAACTTAGAAAAAACTAACTTCATATCTTTTTCAAGTAAACAAAGCAAACAAAAAATTGAAACTAATATTACAATTTATGATAGAGAACTGAAACAATTAGATAAAATAACATTTTTGGGCTTGACTGCAGACAATTATCTAACATGGGACAGGCAAGTAGAAAACATCTGCTCAAAAGTAAACTCTGGGTTGAATGCTCTAAACAAAATGTCTTATTTATGTAACATCTCTACACTAAAGTCAACCTACTTCTCTTATATCCACTCACACATTTCCTACAGATTATCTCTGTACAGTTCAACCTCAAAAAAAAATTTAATTTCGTCTGCAAAAAAAGCACTTAGGATTATTTTATATTTGAAAAAGAAAGATTCGGTCAAACATCAGTTTAAAAATGTAGGTATATGAACTGTCTTCCGAATGTATATTTTACAAATTATTATGTTTGTGAAAGAGTACATACCTGTAAAAAACATCTAAAGAAAAGCATAATTACAACACAAGAGACAGAGCCTTTGTGGAGATTCGACACCACAACATAAAGCTCGCAAAGAAAAAAACTAGTTCACCGTAATAAAATAATAAACTGAGCTCAAATTTTGGAGGATGCTTCCAGCTTCAATTAAACACGAAGAGTCGAATAATACTATTAAAATAAAACTTAAAAACTATTTGATTGATATTCCTCCCTTCTCAACAGATGAGGTATTTCTAAAGTGATAAAATTGTGGAAATATAATTTTATGATTTTGATATAGTCTTTTGAGTAGTTTAAAATCATGCCAATATTTACATTAATACAATGCTTGTTAGTTGTTGTCTATATATTAGTATAATTAATTACACTATTCGCTGTACTGAGTGTATAAATGAATGATTAAAGATATTTTGAAATTGAAATTAGAATGTTGTAATAAGCATAACACGTTTTTTATTAGTCTATAAATTTGTTTGTTACTTTTTTATTTGTTTATATAATGTACTCCTACTTACTGTTAAGGACTAAATTAAAACAGTAAGCATAATTACAAGCTTTTGTTCAATTGAACCTGTTTAATAAATAATGATAAAATGAACAAAACAGCATTGCTATTATTAGTTTCATAAACAATAGAAATTATATAACTTAGGTTATTAGCTTAAATTTTTTTTCTTTACTACTGAGCTTTTTAGGATAAGTAAAGTATATAAATGGCTATGCTACTCTATAACGTTCTGTTTCAGCCAGTCCATGTGCATGGAAACGTTGGTGAAGGCGCCAAAACTGTATAACAATGTCAAATTTTTATATTTTATTAGTTTAGCACTGACCACACCCGTGACGAAGTGGAGTCCATGAAACACGGAAGTAAATCCCCCACCACTGTCTCCAGTTTGGACAGCTGACTCTGAAATAATTTAAATTATATTAGATAACCTAAAACATCAAATTAATAAATAAAGAATCTCTGATTTTCATATAAGTCGCTAACACAACGTTGTACATATTTTAAGGCGAATATGATTATGTAAGTGTATGATGAGTGTATGATGAGTGTAATCTTGCTACTAACTGAGTTCGACTGAAGATCAAAAAGGGCCATTATTGATAAGCCAATAGCCACTAAGGGACCTAGAATCGGCTTTGCGTGGGATCCGAACCACATAGTATTGATCTGATTTCAGCTAATGACAATCCTGACAGTGAGTTATATCCTTTAGACAACACTGAAAGGGTGTTTTAAAATATAAAAAAATATTCTCAAAGTATATTTTAAAGGGATTTGTTTTTTGTTGGTTGTTGTAATATAGACAAATTTTAAAGTATTTAAATTATGTGGTTTTACATTTTAATATTAAACAGATTAATTTTTAAGTCAGTTACCTCCAGAGTAGTTTCCCCAATTTATAAAAAATTTTTATTTTGAATATGCCATCAAACTAACAAATACTACATTTAGAGTGTTTCAATGCAATTTATTGGGGATCACTTGGGGTCCAAGATATAGAAGTCAACTTTTTAATTTGAACCTAGTTATGTAATATGTGATTTTATTCCACCATTTCAATCTGAAGCCATAGTGCTTTCAGATTAAATCGGAATTTAAAAAGGATTTGTAATTCTTTTGCTTTTAATTAGTTTGTTATATTATTTAATTGGTCATCGCTTATGTATTTTCCTCATTAAAACTGTTATGTTATTACTAGAACAAAACCAAAGTTGTGTTTTTATTTTACTTATAAAAGAGGTCATTTATTGATAACTAAGAAAATACACAGGCGATAACCAATTAAATAAAATAACAAAATAATTAATAACTACAACCAACATCCTTTTTAAATTCGCTTCAGTTTTTAGCTTGAAATGGTGGTATTCAATTATATGATATGTGACTACTTTCCTATTTAAAATTTTTAAGTTGACTCCTAGAACTTGGACCCAAATTAATTCCAACTAACATTGAAAAACTCGGAATATGATGCGGGTTAGTATTAATTTAAAGGCATATTCAAAAAGCAAATCTTTTAAAAAGAAGTTTGGGGTAAATGACTTAAAACTCACCCTGTATATAGCATTATAAATTATACTGTAACTATTATTCTATTACAAAAAATTCAGTTGGAATTCCCAAGGGATATAGGCCTGGGTGTAAACTTTATTGTGACTGACAGCTCAAATGAGGATTTGAACTTGGCCTCGACAGTCCAAAGCCACGATCACTAAGCACAACACCGGCAGTCACAGAGTATAAGAAGTCGTAATAGAAATACAAAACCTAAATGGCCAACTTAACTGGAGCCTAGCAATGTGTTGATTTAAGTAGTTTTCTCAGCTTCCGAGGCCAGTGCCTGATTAGTTTATAGTGTATTTATTACATATAACAATAAAAGTTGTGATAATTAGATACAACAGATTATTTTAACTTTGGGGAGAAAATTAAAAACAAACTCTTGAGAAGAGATAATAGTAATAGTGTTACTGGGAATTTCGTGACCAAAGTATAGTGGAAAATAAAATAGTTGCTAGTGAATAGAATAGAAAAATGTATTTATTGAAGAAAAATTATTGCAATAATTGCCCTTTCAACAAAATTCAATAAATTGCCCAACACTTGATCTCTAAGATAAGGTTCCTGGTCCTAAACAAGGCCAACCCTGAATGTTTAAAGATAAAAAGGAGCAAGTTTGGGAACAGAATAGCTTAAGGTAAAATTCACAAGATGTCCTAGAGTTGTTATGTATTTTTTTAAAGTTAAGTAAAGTTTTTACTTAAAGGTATGAAACGACTTAATCACTTAAGTTATAACATTTCTTTTCCTTTTTGATGCCTTTCTTCAGTAACGACATTGCCACAATATATAATTAAATCGATGTTTAAATGTTTAATTACTTTAAACATATGGTAGAATAAACAGCAGACATAGTATATCTAAGAAAGATAAAAAATATACTATATAAAATTTTTAACGTTAGTATTCAAATACTACTGGTATGTTATTAACTAGAATTTCTTTATGAAGAAGCTTTAAATAAGCACCTATTTGTTCTATTTCTAACTTCTTAAAGAAATTCACATTTTGTACAATTATTATGAACATTTATTTAGTATTTGGCCATAGCTGAATTTTCTACTTTTTCATTATGAAAATGGTTTTACGCTCTTTCATTTTTCTTTTTGTTTGACATAAAAGTTTTATAGCAATCATCACATTAATTTTCATACATTTCTGATTTTTCTTAATTGTTAACGTTCTCTTTTAGAGTTATTAGTATATTTTATGGTATTTTCAATATTTTAATTTTAGGTTAGGTTAAAGGGCACTAGGCCAGGAATTAGTATATTAAGAGAGATAGGACATCAGCAAACTTACCTTAAAAGACAAGTTCACTAACATCAGAGTAGTAGTCACAAACACAAAATACACAAAAGCTCACAAATTTTCAACACCACTGGCATTTTCTTCAGGTGAGTAGAGGGAGAGAGAGAGAGACACTGAAATGACTTCCACTATTGCTGGGTAGGTGGCTGTGGTGGGGGGGTGTACATCCATAGAGCAACACTCAGGTGTAGATGCAGTATTTCAGTTAGTATATATATATATAAAAAATATAAATGAAGTTTGCTGATGGGGAAGGGGTTGAAGGGAAGTGGTCTATCTTATGTTCAGATTAGGTGGGTCACGGGATTTTGTTATCCATTGGTGTGCTAATTCCATCCTTCGGAGTTGGGAACTATTGGCATGGGAAGGAAGGGATCTGATTACCTTAGTGGTGTAACACTGATCAAAATTTTGATTATGGAGAAGAGTATGGGCAGAGACAGGTTTTTCAGGATTTTGGACTTTGCAATCATGTCTATGGCCATTCATGCGTTTACGAAGGGTTTCACTGGTAAGGCCAATATATTGGGCAGGACAGTGCTGGCACTGGAGTTGATAAATTAGATTGGTGGAATCACAGGAGTGGTTTCCAGGTATCTTGTAGGTTAAGGAGGTAGTGGAGCTGGTAAAAGATGTGGCTGAGAGATGAATAGGGCAGGTTTTGCAAGATTTCTTGTTACAAGGATTGGAACCGGGTGGTTGCTGGTCTTTAGGACAGGTCAGGATGTTGGGATCAGGTAACTTAGGATGGACCAGGATCTGGCGGAGGTTTTTGTTTTGTCTGAAAGTTACAGTAGGAGGTTTTTCAAGGAGATCTTTGGTGTGGGGGGAAGCTTTTAAGATGTTGAAGCCATCTTTCAGGATTTTGTTGAGTTTTTGTAGGCCATGGTGGTAATTAGTGATAAGGGGTAAGCATTGGGAACTGCTTCTGGTTTGGGGTTGGTTTTGGGACTGGGCTAAACGGATTTGGTTTTTAACAAGGTTGGTAGGGTAACCTCTCTTTTGGAAAGCACTGACAAGTTGGTTGTTGTATTGATTTAGGTTTCTGGGAGAGGAAATGATACGTTTGGCACGGGTGGCTAGGCTATAGGGTAGGGAGCGTTTAGTGTTGTTGGGGTGACAGCTGGTATAGTGAAGGTATTGTTGTTTATTGGTAGGTTTGATGTGAATATCAGTTTGAAGGACACCGTCCTCCAATCCAATTTCAACATCAAGGAAGACTATGCGTTCAGAAGAGGATTGCCAGGTGAATCACCTGGCAATCCTCTTCTGAACGCATAGTCTTCCTTGATGTTGAAATTGGATTGGAGGACGGTGTCCTTCAAACTGATATTCACATCAAACCTACCAATAAACAACAATACCTTCACTATACCAGCTGTCACCCCAACAACACTAAACGCTCCCTACCCTATAGCCTAGCCACCCGTGCCAAACGTATCATTTCCTCTCCCAGAAACCTAAATCAATACAACAACCAACTTGTCAGTGCTTTCCAAAAGAGAGGTTACCCTACCAACCTTGTTAAAAACCAAATCCGTTTAGCCCAGTCCCAAAACCAACCCCAAACCAGAAGCAGTTCCCAATGCTTACCCCTTATCACTAATTACCACCATGGCCTACAAAAACTCAACAAAATCCTGAAAGATGGCTTCAACATCTTAAAAGCTTCCCCCCACACCAAAGATCTCCTTGAAAAACCTCCTACTGTAACTTTCAGACAAAACAAAAACCTCCGCCAGATCCTGGTCCATCCTAAGTTACCTGATCCCAACATCCTGACCTGTCCTAAAGACCAGCAACCACCCGGTTCCAATCCTTGTAACAAGAAATCTTGCAAAACCTGCCCTATTCATCTCTCAGCCACATCTTTTACCAGCTCCACTACCTCCTTAACCTACAAGATACCTGGAAACCACTCCTGTGATTCCACCAATCTAATTTATCAACTCCAGTGCCAGCACTGTCCTGCCCAATATATTGGCCTTACCAGTGAAACCCTTCGTAAACGCATGAATGGCCATAGACATGATTGCAAAGTCCAAAATCCTGAAAAACCTGTCTCTGCCCATACTCTTCTCCATAATCAAAATTTTGATCAGTGTTACACCACTAAGGTAATCAGATCCCTTCCTTCCCATGCCAATAGTTCCCAACTCCGAAGGATGGAATTAGCACACCAATGGATAACAAAATCCCGTGACCCACCTAATCTGAACATAAGATAGACCACTTCCCTTCAACCCCTTCCCCATCAGCAAACTTCATTTATATTTTTATATATATATATATACTAACTGAAATACTGCATCTACACCTGAGTGTTGCTCTATGGATGTACACCCCCCCACCACAGCCACCTACCCAGCAATAGTGGAAGTCATTTCAGTGTCTCTCTCTCTCTCCCTCTACTCACCTGAAGAAAATGCCAGTGGTGTTGAAAATTTGTGAGCTTTTGTTTAATTTTGAAATACTTTTAAAATATAAATGTAAACTTAAGTTTAAGGAAGGATTTTGTGTTTTTTTTTAACTTTTCTTGTTATTTTTTACTTTTTAACAAACATAACACTTTACCCAATAGTGTTAGTATGATTGCTGTTTATTTATTTATTTATTCATAAGACGCCGATCGTCAAGATATGGGCGAATATGGATTTCGAATGAGTGTGATGAGTGTACATGAGCAAATGTAGTCATTGTTACAAACTAAGGCCGACTATTCCTTAGAAAGTGTCATTAATTAATAGCCCAATGACAAAATGAACAGCCGGTGGTTATCAGCTGATCCTTCTCAAAATGTATTATGACTCTGATCGGGATCGAACTGACAACCTTTAGCACATATAGTGTTGAATGCTTCATTTTAGCTTTTTTATGTTTTACTTATCTAAGCTTGTTTAAACATTTATACTGGAGATAAAATAGGAGGATTTTTCCTATGTAAAATTAGTCCTAAACTATATTACAGTGTTTATTTACCTAAGTATCTATTAACCTCTATGAATAATTAATATTAATTAAACTGTCTAAAAAGTGTAGACATAGTTAGTGACTAACCTGTACCATTGCCCATACAAAATTTATCTGCTGACAGTCTTTGATAAGTGGCAATCAGTTTGGTGTTTAATGACTCTAAACAGTCATCGACGTTCATAACTGTGCCATTGGTATACAACAGAGTATTACTATAGTTTGAACATAAACCTCCACAATCTCTTGTGTAGCCGAACCCACTTACCTGCAAGACAATCAGATAACTAACCATCATAACAACAGTATAAAACAAGTATACAGGATGTAAGGTGGCTTTAAATTGTCAGATTCTGCACACCTAGTTTAAATAAGAATATGAACAATAAAGTTTTATCAAATCCTGCTCTGTTTAGTGTCTCGGTCTATATTGATTTTTTACAAAAAAAGAAAAACTCAAGAATTGTTTAGCCGACTGACTTAGAGTTTCAAACAGATCTTAACGTCAACACTTCCAAATAGTATAAAAATAGTCATTCAGTTATCTGTAGGCATTTATAAATGGCAGTCTTTTAAAGATTTTAAATAAAACCATCATGTTAACTGTTAGGTTCATCAATTTACATGAAAACAATAACTTTTAGTTAATTTTATTAAAAATCTCTTGGTACCTCAATCTTTGTTTATAATTGTTAAAAATAACACAATTTAAAACCAATAAAAACTTTATTAGTGAGGCATTTCGATAGAAAGGCTATCATCGTCAGACACATCACAAATAAATATAAAAAATATTTGTGATGTGTCTGATGATGATAGCCTTGCTATCGAAAGGCCTCAATAATAAAGTTTTTATTGGTTTTAAATTGTGTTATTTTTAACAATTATATACAAAAAGCCAATACAGCTCCATCTTCAACATAGAATTAATTTTTGTTGTTAGTCTATTATTAGTGGATCTTTGGTTATAAAATATATTTTACTTAAAGTATTTGCAGCATACAGAGAACACAGTAAATACATTTTTTACAAAAAATTCACCAGTAATAGGTTTATAATAAAAATTAAGGTACCAATAGATTTGTAATAAAATTAACTTAAGTTATTGTTTTCGTGTAAATT
This sequence comes from Stictocephala bisonia, assembly GCA_035578905.1. Taxonomy (NCBI): domain Eukaryota; kingdom Metazoa; phylum Arthropoda; class Insecta; order Hemiptera; family Membracidae; genus Stictocephala; species Stictocephala bisonia. The sequence goes on along the minus strand of JAQJVL010000455.1, from coordinate 604,383 downwards.
GATGAACCTAACAATTTACAAGATATTTTTATATTATAAAAGCTTTAAAAACCCACCATTTTTAAATAGCTGCAAGTAACACAATGAATATTTTTATGCTGTTAAGAAGTGAAAATGTAAAGATATGTGCAAAACTTAAAATCAGTCAGTCAAACAGTTATTGAGTTATAAATTTTGTTGTAAAAAAACATTTACACAGGTAGACAATAAACGGAGCGGAATTCAATCAAACTTTACTCTTAATTTCTTGCCCTAAATTAGGCGTAGAAGCTGAATATATATAACAACGGCATCTTTTTAGTTACACCTTATGTATATATTATATAGTTCTAGCAAAAAATGATTTAGTAAGTACTACGTTGTAAATGAAAATTAATAAAACTAATGAAAAATTTTTAGCAGACTGATGTTATCATAGTAATCAGCAGCCAGATGAAAATACATAATAATCCTCATATAGTACACTTGTCCATATTACTAAAAATAACACCTAATATAACATTAAGTAAGATAATAAATAAGCCATACAAGAGATATGTTACCCCATATCTAAAAAAAGCTAGGGTTGGAGTGTGGAGTTTCATATCTGTCGGAAGGTTCATAATAAACAATTCTAGCTTTTTTAATAAAATAGATAATTACAATCTAATGAACGTTCTGGTCTTCTTCTACAGTGATTTATCCACCAAGGAATATTAAATCTTGATGTTCATGATGGACAACAATCTTTATTTCTGTAACCATTCCATGTGTTTTGAGTCAGTATATATATCATCATGTTGCAAAAAAACAAGTGCTATAACCTATCTATTGTGGCTTTTGTTTATCACTATAGTGCTGATACTGAGCCTGTTCTGTGCAATGACAAAGTGAGGACACTGTTCTGGAATAGAATTAAAAAAAGAGTTACACAAAGCAATTCCTCTCTTTAAAATTAAATATGTCAAAAATAGTTTTAAATATTTATATTTTGACATTCCATCCATTATGTTGTATCCTAACACACTTTTATTTTCCAACAGCATAATATTTGATCACTTGATCAACCAAATAATTTTTTTCTGCTCATACATTACAGTGGTGTTAATTCATCCACCCACCCATACATTACAGTGGTATTAACCCACCCACCCACCCATACATTTACAGTGATATTGACCCACCCACTTGCCCATACATGTACAGTGGTATTGACCCGCCCATACATGTACAGTGATATTGACCCACCCACTTGCCCATACATGTACAGTGATATTAACCCACCCACCCACACCCATACATGTACAGTGATATTGACCCACCCACTTGCCCATACACTACAGTGATATTGACCCGTCCATACATGTAAAGTGGTATTGACCCACCTACCTGCCCATACATGTACAGTGATATTGACCCACCCACTTGCCCATACACTACATTGGTCTTGACCCGTCCATACATGTAAAGTGGTATTGACCCACCTACCTGCCTATACACGTACAATAGTATTGATGGTAGTATAAATCAATCCAACCTTTACACTAATCTTTATTATTTTGAATACAATTTTACAGTTTGTTAAAGGCCATGTTCGATCATTATCACTACGGTAAATGCAGTGGCGTAGTCAGGAAGTACCTAAGAGCAGTGTCCATACACGTACAGTGGTATAACGTACTTCTATTAATTTTTCTATTCATTTTTCCGTGACTATTAGCCGCAGTTATACATTTGTCTATCAGCTATCTAGCCTGAACGGTGAAGTTATTTCAATTCACTAGTCGATGGTAAACAGATCTCATCGCATCGTCAGCTGGTATAATCTAAAGGTCATTTTGTCTTACGGAACCTGACAATGTGCGACAATCGTGATTCTCGCTCTCTCCAGTTTTAGTGCCCAAATAGTGAACATAAATTTAAATTATCTCATAAAAATCTTACTTGCTTCTCAGCAATTTAGGGCTCATGGTACTGGGAATCCACGTTTAATCTAACATTTACGATTGATAAAACCTTTTGTCTTTTTTCTAAATTCATTGAAATTGAGTAAAAATCAGGGGTAATTAATTAACCAATTATTCATTAGGTTTCCAAATAGATTCTGCACAACACACTCCACTACGTGTTCTATAATGTGGTTTATATTAACACTTTTTGAGCAACATGGAGACATAAGTGCATCTAGTTAACTGTTTGTAAAAAAATTAAAATTTATACAACTGTTCTAGTTTTTGCTGAGAGATTTTTATTACATTATCTAAATAAATACAACAATTTTATTCTTAAACCATATTATAAAGAATGCATTGAAACACAATAACACAATAAAATAAATAGCATTAATAAACTGTAAAATAGAAACAAAATTATGAGGAAAATATGAACAAGAGGAACCTCAAACGTAGTTTAAAAGAAGTAGTATAAAATAATAACAAAATCTTGCACTTACATTGATACAATTAATAGAGAAATAATTGCAAAACAAAGGAATTATAAATATACAAGTACCTAAATTGTACCTCAATAAATGGAGTTAAACTAAAAACTTACATAACCAGTAAGAGTGCTGTAAGAAGGAAGTTGGTTCAAGTTGTAGTCCAGGCAAGCCGGCATCACATACGGGTTGGAAGGCACTTTGACATCCAATATCAACAAAGCAATGTCATTGGCATAGCTAGTTGATACTCCCATGTAACCATCCCTTACCATTACTTTTGACACCTTGATATAAAAAAAATTAATAAACATAGATTTGTTATATTTTTTTGTGTATTACTTATATTTTAATTAGTATAGTATGGAATATTTAAGAGTGCCAGTGGTCGTACAATCTGAGGCGTCTTCTAGCTCATGAACATGTATTAGAGCCAGTGAATGATTGAATCCAGGCATTAATTGCTGGTTTTTATAAGTATTATTTCCCCGGCAACAGTCTACAGAGAATTGGCTGAATACATTGAAAAAGAAAGATAATATGCCTTAAAAAAAAAATTATAAAAGAAAGGTTTATTAGAAATTAAGAGAAATATAAGTCACACAATTAAAATTATATACATTTTTTTAGATAGCTGAAGAATGGTCTGCCACAGGAGGCTGTACTTAATCCAATTTTGTTCAACGTATATACCGCTGACACCCCAATCACAAAGTCTAGAAATTTTATAAATTGCTTTAGCTTAACAACAATAGGACTTCACAGCTACTGAAGATACACAGCTACTGGTATATTCAGCTGCTGAATACAGTGCTCCCGTATTGCTAAATAGTATTTACGCTAAAGCGATTGATGTCCAACATAATAGGGTCATGAGAGCTATTAGTGGCACTCTCATGGCAACTCCACTTCCTTGGCTCCCAGTACTGTGCAATATAGCTCCTCCAGAGGTAAAACGTCAGGAAGCACTACTTAAAGAATTCAATAAGATCTTAAATGCCCCGCATATCCCCATTAAACAGGATCTAACACGTCAGAACTGGTCCCTTACAATCTCAAAACCTACCTAAACATACTGCTTTCCAGTTGAGCAGAATCATTACTAGCTGGGCCCCAGCATAGAACAGTTTTAAATCATATAATTGGTCAAAAAAGGGATAGTTTTGTTTCTTATAATAAATATAGATGGAAATATGGTCTGTGATAATGTTGTTGTTACTAATTATTTTAATAATTATTTCTTAACTATTGTGAATGATTTACCCACAAAGGAAGCTAAGCCAAGTCAATTTTCTGAATTAAATTATAAAATAACTTTTTGTCCCATAATGAAGCTTCTTCTATTTTTATACAGTATGTATATGATACAGATGTCATAAAATCTATATAACATTCAAAGAATGGAAAGGCTTCTGGTTCGATGGAATTAGTTCCAGCTATACAATATTATTTCCAATATTGTAAATGTTTTAACATATGTAATAAACCTAAGTTATTTGACAGGAGTGTTCCCAAGTAAATTAAAAGAGGCTGTGGTAATACCAATACATAAAAAAGGCACTAGATTTAAATGTAACAATTATAGACCTATATCTTTATTATCGACCTTCTCCAAGATATTGGAGAAAATCATGAAGCTTACGCTAATGAGTTTTCTTAAGAAAACAAACTTCTTTTCACCATATAAATTTGGCTTTCAGTCTGGTACCAGGACTAAAAATGCCTTGCTGAGCTATATGAATGAAGTCTCAAGGAACATTAATACTAGGAAAAAGTCAGTGGACTTTCCATTGATATAAAAAAAGCTTTGAATACTATGGATCATGTTTTGCTATTAAATAAGCTATACAATTGTGGTATTAGAGGTAGTAAATTTGAGTGGATTAAAAGCTTATCTTTTAGGAAACAATGCGTAAGAATAATTGACACTGTTAGTGATAAGGGTATAATTCAGATTGGTGTGCCCAAGGGTTCTGTACTAGGAGCAGTCCTTTTTTTGATTTACATAAATGATTTGTTTCTAGCCCATATAAATGCTCATATCACTTCTTTTGCTGACGATACAGCATTATGCTATGATGGGGATACATGGTATCAGTTTGAACTTTTTGTTAATCAGAATTTAATGCCTTTGAGATGGTGGTTTACCGAAAACAAGTTAATGTTGAGTCCGCAGAAAACACACACACATATATATATATATATATATATATATATATATATATATATATATATATATATATATTTTATTAAGGAATGTGTCTGTTCCTTTTAGAAGTGTTAAGTATGTGTGCTTAGAGTGTCTGTATCAATGAAGTGTTTGGGAGGATAAGTGTGTGAGAGTGAGTAAAAGTGGTGAAGTCAAGTATCTTGGCAGTAATTTTAGATGGGGAACTAAACTGAAAAAAGCATATTAGTAAATTAAAATTGAAAATAAATTCTGTAATTAGACTTATTTATCATATAAGAGACTTATGTCCCGTAGAGGTATTGTGAACAGAATACTTTTCCCTAGTTAATAGTAGTATAGAATATGTCATTGTCTGCTGGGGAGGTTCTTACTTTTCGAGTGTACTTCCAATTGCTTTACAACAAAAACAGTAGCTGAGAATTATTTTAAGAAAAAATCGCTGTGACCCCTCTTTACTCTCTTTTTACATATGAAGATACTTCCAATAAGATATTTGTTTGTCTTTAAAGTATTAGTTATGTTCTTAGAGCAAAGTGGAAATAGTAACTATGGAACTTACCATTCTAGGCTAAGAAGACACAGAAATTTTCAAATTCCAAGACCTTTCTTGACTTATTACCAGAAAACTTATAAGTACTTAGCACCAACAATTTTTAATATTTTACCAGATTCCCTAAAATGATTAAACATCCAGTATTATTAGCTTTAAAATGGAAATTAAGAAGTGATTTTATTTACAACATGATATAGAGAATATAATACAATCAAACAAAGGTATTAATAGAAAAATAAAAAGAAAATGGTATGTTGTAAATAAAAATTAAAAGATTTATAGGGATCAAAATCGTTACAGAGTGCCCTCTGCATTCTTTTACGGAAGCAATAGCCAGCATAAACAGAATCAGTAAGGTAGGTCTTAAATGGCTAAATGGATTGGACTTAGCTTTGTGACAGGAGATTACTTTACAATTTTATTCAATAAATATGCAATCATGACTTTTGGATCTTTATCCAAATTCAAACATATATTGTAACTTTATAAAAGTAACAAATGGTAGCTGACAACAAACCATACAACATATCCAAATATGATAGGGATCTGTTATGATGGGCAACTTAACCATCCTTAGACCAGGGTGTCTCAAAGATAATGTATATCTTATCTTACTATTGTATAAAATCTAATTGTGTCTACCTGTATGTGTTACTCAATCACGCAAAAACTACTGGACCCATTCAGCTAAAATTTGGCATAGACATTCTACTTATTTTATTTATTTATGTTTATCTGTCCTTTATATATCATTTTCAACCCGATGTTAAATGTTACTAAAATTTAATAAAGTCTGTAAACATTTTTATTTTCATTTAGGTTAGTTAAATTCAGAGACAATTTTCTACTAATACAAGCTAAAAGAATCCTAATAGTAATTTAATGTGAAATTATTATGATAGCACACTCATGCAGTAGAATAGAGATGTTCAGATCAGGCAGATGAAAAAATATCATATGTGATAGAAAGAGAGAAAGATCAGGAAGATAGGCAAGAGGGGGAGATCGAATATGGTAGATTCTCTTTGTAAATACATACATTTTTTATAAGTATACTTTTTACTGGTGAATTTTATTTAAATTAACACAACAAAATGATAATTGTCAAAAATAGTATAAATCAGTTTAACACTTACATTTCTTCGTACTTCGTGTGGTTCGGTGATGTTCCACAACCAGTTGACTTTTCCCAGAGCCACCATTAAGTCTTCAGGCTTCATTACTGATGGGGGGCAGGCGACACAAGTCACAGTTACACAATGGGCCGCTAACGTAACACAACAAATAATTCACCAATTGGCAGAAATATTTACTGTCATATTTGAATCCACGAATATATTTTTACTATAATAACTACTTTAATTCCTGATTATTTCATTATTGATAACAAAAGTAGGTCAATACGCTACTTAAGAACATTTTAGTCTGGGTTATTAAATAAAATAATAATTGGTGAACATATTTATTATACTTATATAAAATACAGCACAAACTGTGTATTCAGTGGACCACAAGTATCAAAACTCAGTTATTTGTAAACACTATAAATATAACACTAGTTTACTGTTTTCAACTAAACTTATACTTTCCTTTATTTTATGTAAATGAACGAGTGTAGTCATTGTTACTAACTAAGGTCAACTGTACCTTAGAAAGAGCTATTCATTAATGGCCCAATAGTTAGGGCAACTAAGGGACCTACAGATTTACGTGGAATCCGAACCACGTGGTGTTGGTCTGATTTCCAGCCAACTGACAAGCCTGACACTCAGTTCTCATTCCACACAACATCTGAACCTTGACTACCATCCAAAATGGACAACCCAGACTTCTCTAGTAGTGTCCATGTCAATGGTAACCACTGAGTGGACGTCATGCCCGTATTAAGAGGACTGGGCATAGAACCTATTGCCTATAATCTCCTCAACACTTTATCCCCAATTAGCTGGGTTACAGTACTACACCATCAGTGCCGATATCTACCAATACTCATACAGTGGTAACGCATCAATACAATACAAATGACATAATACTATATACTTAGAATGAAAGTTAAAATTTGAGTGATAGAAATGATTTTTCACGTCTAAAATGGCCTTAGTGGTAAAATATTAATTACTGAATATAATGAAACTTATTGTGTTATTCTTCAGAGACACTGGCGGGAACCGTATCAAAGAAATATTTTAAACATTTACATGTTCTAAATGCCACGAAGAGGAATTCTCAGTAGTCAAATATCAGACAGAGACTGAGTGCTCTGCATCCGCTCATAAACGAATTAAACTGAAAGCTTTGAAGAACATTATTTAAACCATCCCCTTAACTTAAGATGTAGAATTAAAATTTAGTTAGGAGTTATCACTTTGAACAGTTTACAACACTTTCATAAAATTGTCTTGGTATAGTTAATGTGAAAGTAATAATCGATGTAGACGAATTGAAGCAAAGTGAAGATGTATTATATTTAGGTAAAAATACGGAATTATTATTTTGTAATTTTTTCCTGTCGACAACATTAAATATCACAACACTATTTACAATCAAAAACAATTTAAACAATTTACATATTTTTGATGAGCAAGGAAATTTCTTGAAAAAAGTACAATGGATATAGGTACAGGAATATATCTTGCAGGGAGTGTTAGTATTTAACCTTCCTGGAACCTGTTACAATGTCATATAGGTACAGGAATATATCTTGCAGGGAGTGTAAGTATTTAACCTTCCTGGAACCTGTTACAATGTCATATAGGTACAGGAATATATCTTGAAGGGAGTGTAAGTATTTAACCTTCCTGGAACCTGTTACAATGTCATATAGGTACAGGAATATATCTTGAAGGGAGTGTAAGTATTTAACCTTCCTGGAACCTGTTACAATGTCATATACTATGTAACAGCAATACTATGGATGAATAAATTACAATGGATATAGATACAGGAATATATCTTGAAGGGAGTGTAAGTATTTAACCTTCCTGGAACCTGTTACAATGTCATATACTATGTAACAGCAATACTATGGATGAATAAATTACAATGGATATAGATACAGGAATATATCTTGAAGGGAGTGTAAGAATTTAACCTTCCTGGAACCTGTTACAATGTCATATACTATGTAACAGCAATACTATGGATGAGTAAATTACAATGGATATAGGTACAGGAATATATCTTGAAGGGAGTGTAAGTATTTAACCTTCCTGGAACCTGTTACAATGTCATATACTATGTAACAGCAATACTATGGATGAATAAATTACAATGGATATAGATACAGGAATATATCTTGAAGGGAGTGTAAGTATTTAACCTTCCTGGAACCTGTTACAATGTCATATACTATGTAACAGCAATACTATGGATGAGTAAATTACAATGGAATTAGGTACAGGAATATATATTGAAGGGAGTGTAAGTATTTAACCTTCCTGGAACCTGTTACAATGTCATATACTATGTAACAGCAATACTATGGATGAATAAATTACAATGGATATAGGTACAGGAATATATCTTGAAGGGAGTGTAAGTATTTAACCTTCCTGGAACATGTTACAATGTCATATAGGTACAGGAATATATCTTGCAGGGAGTGTAAGTATTTAACCTTCCTGGAACCTGTTACAATGTCATATAGGTACAGGAATATATCTTGAAGGGAGTGTAAGTATTTAACCTTCCTGGAACCTGTTACAATGTCATATACTATGTAAAAGCAATACTATGAATGAATAAATTACAATGGATATAGATACAGGAATATATCTTGAAGGGAGTGTAAGTATTTAACCTTCCTGGAACCTGTTACAATGTCATATACTATGTAACAGCAATACTATGGATGAATAAATTACAATGGATATAGGTACAGGAATATATCTTGAAGGGAGTGTAAGTATTTAACCTTCCTGGAACCTGTTACAATGTCATATATTATGTAACAGCAATACTATGGATGAATAAATTACAATGGATATAGATACAGGAATATATCTTGAAGGGAGTGTAAGTATTTAACCTTCCTGGAACCTGTTACAATGTCATATACTATGTAACAGCAATACTATGGATGAGTAAATTACAATGGATATAGATACAGGAATATATCTTGAAGGGAGTGTAAGTATTCAACCTTCCTGGAACCTGTTACAATGTCATATACTATGTAACAGCAATACTATGGATGAGTAAATTACAATGGATATAGATACAGGAATATATCTTGAAGGGAGTGTAAGTATTTAACCTTCCTGGAACCTGTTACAATGTCATATACTATGTAACAGCAATACTATGGATGAATAAATTACAATGGATATAGATACAGGAATATATCTTGAAGGGAGTGTAAGTATTTAACCTTCCTGGAACCTGTTACAATGTCATATACTATGTAACAGCAATACTATGGATGAATAAATTACAATGGATATAGGTACAGGAATATATCTTGAAGGGAGTGTAAGTATTTAACCTTCCTGGAACCTGTTACAATGTCATATAGGTACAGGAATATATCTTGAAGGGAGTGTAAGTATTTAACCTTCCTGGAACCTGTTACAATGTCATATACTATGTAACAGCAATACTATGGATGAATAAATTACAATGGATATAGGTACAGGAATATATCTTGAAGGGAGTGTAAGTATTTAACCTTCCTGGAACCTGTTACAATGTCATATACTATGTAACAGCAATACTATGGATGAATAAATTACAATGGATATAGATACAGGAATATATCTTGAAGGGAGCGTAAGTATTTAACCTTCCTGGAACCTGTTACAATGTCATATACTATGTAACAGCAATACTATGGATGAGTAAATTACAATGGATATAGGTACAGGAATATATCTTGAAGGGAGTGTAAGTATTTAACCTTCCTGGAACCTGTTACAATGTCATATACTATGTAGATAGTGTGTATGTAGATAGTGTCAATACTATGGATGAGTAAATTACAATGGATATAGGTACAGGAATATATCTTGAAGGGAGTGTAAGTATTTAACCTTCCTGGAACCTGTTACAATGTCATATACTATGTAACAGCAATACTATGGATGAATAAATTACAATGGATATAGATACAGGAATATATCTTGAAGGGAGTGTAAGTATTTAACCTTCCTGGAACCTGTTACAATGTCATATAGGTACAGGAGTATATCTTGAAGGGAGTGTAAGTATTTAACCTTCCTGCAACCTGTTACAATGTCATATAGGTACAGGAATATATCTTGCAGGGAGTGTAAGTATTTAACCTTCCTGGAACCTGTTACAATGTCATATAGGTACAGGAATATATCTTGAAGGGAGTGTAAGTATTTAACCTTCCTGGAACCTGTTACAATGTCATATAGGTACAGGAATATATCTTGAAGGGAGTGTAAGTATATAACCTTCCTGGAACCTGTTACAATGTCATATACTATGTAACAGCAATACTATGGATGAATAAAGTAATCCAGATCTTTTAAAACAACCTTTCCTAAGATGAGTAGATAGCATGATGTAATAACAATTTAAATATTATTTAAAACTCAAAAAGAGTTTTTCCTGATAACTAGGAACAGTAAAGTACGAACCTGTAAGAATAACTTGGGAGGAAACAAGTGTTCCCCCACAGATCTGGTTCCTGTTAGTTGTCTTGTAGATAATTGCTTGCCAAGGAAAGTTACTGGGATAGGAAACCTTTCCGTTGACTATAGTGGTTTGTTGAAGCAAGCTGGTGAGATTGGACTGGCCACAATCTGCAAAAGTAAAAAGGGTATTAGAGAGAAGAGGGGGGAGAGAAGGAGAGAGTGAGGGGGAGAGGTAGAGAAGAGGGTTTAAGGGAAGAGAGGGGTGAGATTGGACTGGCCACAATCTGCAAAAGTAAAAAGGGTATTAGCGAGAAGAGGGGGGAGAGAAGGAGAGAGTGAGGGGGAGAGGTAGAGAAGAGGGTTTAAGGGAAGAGAGGGGAAGGAGCCTTTGTTTCCTAGCTAGCAATTTATTTTACTATTGTAAGTACTGAATATAACTATTCAACACAACAGAGATCATATACATTTCTTAGTACATTTGGTCGCTGGGCATCAAAATGACCGCAGAGTGTTTGTTGGATGTAGAGTAAAGATATATGCAACACATAGATTTTAAGTACATAAATGTGTTATTAAAACACTCATTACTACAAAAACAACTATAACATGTATATAGTAATATAGTTTTGATGCAATCAATTTACTTCTAACAGTGTACGTTCCTCTTTTACAGGTTCTACGACATACTCAGTTTACATTTCAGAGCCTGAGTCATGGTTTCTCTCTTCTAGGATGTCTCCTTCTTCATCATCATCCGATCCTTGAGAATCTATATTTCCGTCCTCTTCATCTTCACGAAATGTTTGGTGTCATTATTTTTGTAAAGATATTCTCTACAAATATATGAAGATGGTTTTATGTTTTTCATTTAATTGAGAATTGAAAATAAAAAATAAATGAGGAACATAAGTTGACATTTTATAATTTTTTATTCTAAAATTCAATAATATTATTAATACTTTAAAATAAATATAAACTCTCACTTTTTATTGTAAAACAACTAATGAAGAACGTTTCCTGTGAGTTTGAGCTAGAAATACTCGTAAATAACACATATTCTTTTTAATTTTTAAGAAATTAGAATATTATCACAAATCTAAATAATGCTCACTTATGTAGCCTACTTGCATTATTTTTATCGTATTGTAATGTATTATTCCAGAAGTGCCTGAAATGTAATAAAAAAGCTAATTTAACACCAATTAAAAAACATCACACTTATTTACGTTATTTACCTCAAAATATATGTAAATTGTTATACGGTACTAATAATTCAAAAATTGCCAATTGTAGAAAAGATGATTTTCATCGCAAAAATATAAAGAAATCAACTGAAACACCCTAAGTTTAAAGTTAAATAAAAAGTTTATTCAGGAACACAATTTTATTTTCACAACACTACCATGAGTTCAGCCGTTTTCGTTATGTGTTTACAACCTGCGAAACATCATATTTTCAACAGCTGTCTATTGTTTACTACCGAAAGTAACATTGTTTACAACCGAAAATTTTCCACAGTCAACAACACCTGTTTTTATTCCGTAGTGTAGTGAAAAGTATCGTTCAAAACTCGAGTGAAAGTGTTTTGTATGTTCTCGACCATTTGAAGTGCTCGACAAGTCTCGCACTTCAAACATATGGTCTCGAACATGCAAAACCCCACTTTCCACTCTTGTTATGAAATATACTATTACACTATATACAACATATTGACTGTGTGTTTATATGTTGCACAAAACAGCTGATAATCTACAGACCCGTTCTACGAGATATGTCATTTATTTATTCCTAAAAATAACGAAACTGTGGCATAATTACTAAAAGCCAATTAGATCGGCTCGTGGTGGTTATGGTCTGACAGTGCGTGGCGCAACCCTCGTGCCGCGTTTCGACAAATAATTGTCGACTTGTGTTGATTCTGTACTGGCAATCGACAAAAAATTGTCGACTTGACATCGCTCGATATTATCACTTGTTATAGTATATCTATTAGCGCTATTGACAAGATTCATATACCACTGGAAACGGGAAGTGTTACCAATTGTATTGGTATGCCTGACTTGGTTCTAAGACGACGGGAACAATGGAAAATAATATGATGAATATTCGTTGTCCAATGTGAAAGCGATTTTCAAACTGACGCTAGCCATTTTGGAAGTTTTGTTTACTTGTCTTTCAATTGTATTTGTAAGTCTTATTATACGTAGTTATGGTGTTATTATGATATAATTGTGTTAATTATTTGAAGTATAAAAGTAATTTTACTTACAAAACCCTGTGTAGTACAATTTATGCAAAAATTTGTTACTGTGGTAACATAATTTTCAAAAATTTTCTAAAAATTCTCTATAATCAGTACAGACTTCTAACTAGTACTACAATTTATAGAATTACTTGTTCTATAAATAAAATATATTTGTAAAATGGTTACTTTGGTATCCTCTGGCTGTGAGCATAGGGGTCCACAGATAATGATGAAATTTATCCGGCGTACGCACACAAATGTGATATTCTTATTTCAAAATTTTATTTCTCTACCATTTATTATCCAAACTGCCCCAAATTTTTTACATTACTTTTGGTATATACATACAACACACAAAAAATTATATTGAAGCCTTTTTATAAAATAAAAAAATTTTGAACATGAAGAATATCACATTTGTGTGCGTACGCCGGATAAATTTCATCATCATCTGTGGACCCCTAAGCTCACAGCCAGAGGATACCAAGGTAACCATTTTACAAATATATTTTATTTATAGAACAAGTAATTTTATAAATTGTATTACTAGTTAGAAGTCTGTACTGATTATATAGAATTTTTAGCAAATTTTTGAAAATTATTTTACCACAGTAACAAATTTTTGCATAAATTGTACTACACAGGGTTTTGTAAGTATAATTACTTTTATAATTCAAATAACATATAAAACCTTTATATATCCTGAAACTAGATGAAATTTTTAATATTTAAGCTATCTTGGAATTTTGAATTTAGCTATAATATATTGTTTTCAAGGTGACCCCCCCCCCTTTTTATGTTTACAAAAGTCATTGTCCGAGATATCATGAGTCATAAAAAATTTTTGTTTTCCCCAAAGATGTAATATTTTATTATTATTAGATAGTCTGCTTTATTAGGAGTGCACTAATACCAAATACAAGTAGGGTTATATAATTTTACAATTTTTTATCATTTTTTGAAAAAATGTCTGCAAATGCGCAAAAAATGATGTGACGGTACAGGAAAAAGTAGAACCCGGTTCGAGGGACCGGTCCTCGGCGGTTCTGGCTACGAAGTAGTTAGCCGATGTAGTCGGCCTCTGGCGGCTTTAGATACTAACTACAAAGCCGATCTCATTGGACCTTGGCGGTCAAAGGGTTAAAGCAATACAAAGAGTCACATGGCGTGTATTCGACTGCGCTCTAAAAACCGACATGCTCACACACTGAAGTCTGAGAGCAAACTAAACAAACACGGGTGGGTGGAGTTTAGGGATCCTAGGGAAGGATAACCTTGAACGCCAGCGTTCCCACCCATGTTATTTATTAGTGGTGTACAAAAAACTAAAACCTGCGGAACTGTTGACGCCATACAACCTCTCTAGGGATATATAAGCTAACAATACATCTATTTTATATATTTAACTAATTAAATATATAGGATACATTTCTTTTAACTGTACACAAATGGACTTCTCATTGGATAGGTCTAACTCAGATTGGGTAATAAGGCTCTTTAGATACTTTAAAAATTGATAAAACTGTAATGACTTGTCTTCCTAGGGATAGGTCCTAAGGAGTCGTATCTTGGAGATAGATCACAAGGCGTCTTGTCTTAGGGGTGGGTCCTAAGAAGTTGCGTCATAGGAACCTTCCCCGAAGAGTCTTGTCTTAGGTATAGGTCTCAAGGAGTGCTGCTTTAGGGATGGGTCCCAAGGAGTTGTGTCTGAAGGATGAGACCAAGTCGTCGTGTACAATGGATAAGTCCCAAGTATAAGTCCCAAGATAAGTCCTAAGTGTTTTAAGGGTGGATTCCAAGATGACATGTTTTAAGGATGGGTCCCAAAAAATCATGTCATACTCATCCTAAGAAGAGTCGTGTCTTAGAGACAGGTCACGAGAAGTCGTGTCTAACGGATAGGTTCCAAGAAGTTGTTTCTTAGATTTGGGTCCCAGGGCGTCGTGTCTTAAGTTTGGATCCCAAGGAGTCGTGTATAGGATTCGGTTCCCAAGGAGTCGTGAGTTAGGTTTGGAACCCAAGATGTCGTGTCTAAGGTTTGGGTCCCAGGGAGTCGGGTCTCAGTTTTGGGTCCCAAGGATTAGTGCCTTAGATTTAGAACCCAAGAAGTCGTGTCTAAGGTTTGGATCCGTGGGTCCGTGTTAGGTTGGGATCCCAAGAGGTCGCGTCTTAGGTTTTGGTCCCAAAGAGTCATGTCTAAGGTTTGGATCCCAAGGAGTCGTGTCTTAGGGTGGGCAGACAGGTTCCAAGAGTCGTCTCTTAGGGTTGGGTGGGTTTGAATTCTTGTGAGGTCTGAGTGACGTCCCACTACATTGTTTATTGTGTCACACCTCTACGACGTATTCTAGTTGTTACTGTACATACTGTAGCACATGACTCCGTCTTTAGCCTTGGCCTTCGAATGGAAACAAACACAGGTATCTCCTGAGGATTCCACGAGACATCGTTCAGGACAGTCGGTGCGATCACACACGTACTTGCCGTCTTCCCTCCGTCTTTGTATTCTGGCATCTAACACTCGAACTGTACATTCTTCCTATAAACACAAAATAACATAAATGTTGGTATAGCAATAATCTTATAACATTGTTTTTTTATTTCTAATAATTTCTTTACTATAATCCTGTATAGTTACTTTCTTTTTCTCGACTATTCATTTTCAGTTATATTTATTTGCCTCTGTTACTTAGTGTTGTATTGAAATACTGCTAGTTCTAAATAAGTTAGTTGTTGTAGATTTATGTTATTGTTATTTATTTTTTTTACATTGCCATATTGTTGCTTACTTGCTGAACGTTTTACTATTGTTGAATATCCACCAATTAAACTTATATTGTTGTAATAATTTTTATTTTCTTTGATTTATGATAATGTTATTGTTAACATTTCACATCGTGTACTAATGTATTGTGAAATCTTGTTAAAAAGGGCGTTAACCATTGGAATAAATAGATATGTAAACAACATTAACATGTCTGTTTAGGTAAAACTCAATTCTGCCACCAGAACAATATTAAACTTACAATTCTATTGACACAATCATTAACAACTATATTTTTGTAGTTGTTTAAAACATATATAAAGGAATATAAGCAATATGTTGTCTTAGTCTAATATTACAATGGCTACATGACAATATAATCTATAGTCTTTTCTTGGTGAAGCTAATACATTATAACAAATACAGATTATTTAAATAAATCAATTTTATTTTTAATATGTAATGTGCTTGTGTGTACTATCTATATATATTTATAAAGGCCTTTTCACACCGGCCTCGTGGACGTCCCGGACGCCCTGGACGTGTTGGAAAAAATAAATCGCTTCCCATGTTATCAAATGAGCCAATACACACCGCGCATCCGCGACGTCCGGTACGTCATGGACGTCCGCGAAGGTTCTGTGAGAATCGCTGGCAGAGCGATTTTCAAGAGACGTCCGCTACGTCTGCGGCCTCGCGCATGCGCAGTGAACACTTTGGAACCACGTGCTTCGCCACTACTCGCAGCCCGCGTCATCTGCAGTGTGTTTAACTGTTTGTTGTTGCTGGTTTTTTGTGCGTTGTACCAAAATGGAAGCTTTGATTGAGGAAGTGCGTAGTCGTCCTGTCATCTGGGACACAACCCTAGAGATTTACAGGGACCAGGTTTTGAAGAACGCAGCTTGGGAGGAGATTGCTGCAAATCTTCAGAAAGACAGTAAGTTGCTATTAACTGTCTTGTAACTAGGATAAGAGCACTATATATGTCACTATATTACTATTTATTAATGTTGTTTTATGGAACTCATCATAGTATAATTTGTCAAGTTCTTATATGTTGCATTAGGTTTTTAAAGGCTCAATAAAAATTTATTGTTATTCTTATAAATATTTAAATTTATAAATATAAGTTTTAAATGGAAATTTAGCAATATAAAATTTATCTTATAAATTTTTATTCTTATAAATCGAAATTGGAACAGTAAATCCGGGCTCACACCAAGGAACTTGCCGAAAAGACATCTTATAAGCACGGGTAAGAGTTAAACACTGAGTGTGCACTTGACTGATCACCTGTCCTGAGTCATGCGCAAACAAGTGGACGTTTGAGACGTCGCTGGGCGGTGTGAAATGGGCGCGTCTGCGGCTTCCCGGACGTCCAGATAGCCGCAGATGCCGGTGTGTAAGGGCCTTAAGAAAATTGCCTGAAATACATTAAGAATAAACTGCTCAACATAGATTGATACGAAAACGGTTTCGTTACAAGACCTTCACTGGTGAATAATTGAAAATAATTTAAATGGTCTCGGAATATAGGATGTGCCAACACCGAAATGTCTCTAGTTCGGAAATGAAAATGTTCAACAGTAACTCTAATCCCCTTATGTAATGGAACCTTTGTTTTAAGGGAGTAAAACCACCCCTATCTGTAATATATTGTCAAACAACGCGTTTAAGCATTGGGTAGGATGTACTCGTGATGTGAAATGTTAAATATTTATTATTTTATACGATGCGACCTAAATCGTGGATTATAAAGGTATTACTACCCTTAAAACCCGCCCTTTTATTCAAATGTCGACAAAAACATCTTTAAGCGTTGATTAAGATATATTTATCTTAAAATATATTAAATATTTATGGTTTGTATTCTAGGATTTACTTAGTGGCCCTTTGAGATATTACTATACTTAAAAATACACCTTATTTTGTTTATATACATATCCTCATATGTTAGTTATATCCTCTGGTATTATCGGTATCTTGAGGATAGCGTATGTGTAACAAACAAAAGGAAAAGAAATAATACTGGTTAAATTACCTTTTTTCCTGTCAACAGTTCTTCAAACATAATCTGCTATGTACATTTCGAAGCATAGAGCTTCATCATCAGGCTTTCCAAAAACGTCACTATTTACATTACACTAAACATTAAAAACATTTAAAATATAAACATTTAAACATATTAACATAGCACATTTGCCGGCCGGCGATAGACACCAACTGAAAAGTACCTCTGTACGTGTAGGGATGTGCGGATGGGTCAGTACCACTGTACGTGTATGGGTGGGCGGGTGGGTCAGTATCACTGTACGTGTAGAGATGGGCGGGTGGGTCAGTACCACTGTACGTGTATGGGTGGGCGGGTGGTTCAGTATCACTGTGCGTGTTGGGATCTTCATTGTAAAATGAACTGTCATTTTCATTTTACATAGTTACAATACATTAATGGGAACAGTTGGTGTCTATCGCCGGCCGGCAAATGTGCTATGTTAACATGTTTAAATGTTTATATTTTAAATGTTTTTAATGTTTAGTGTAATGTAAATAGTGACATTTTTGGAAAGCCTGATGATGAAGCTCTATGCTTCGAAATGTACATAGCAGATTATGTTTGAAGAACTGTTGACAGGAAAAAAGGTAATTTAACCAGTATTATTTCTATAATATAACAGTTCTGGAGGCTAATAAAACAAAATGAATAAAAAGGAAAAGCACTTAACATTTCAAAAAAAGCCATGCTCCGATACATAGTCTGCAATCGTGTCTTAGTAAAATCTCCGTTGCATTTTAAGATATTATAAACCCATTTTACAGGTAAGTTTACGAAATTTCACTAATTAAAATTAGTTTTTTTAAACCATTAGGCTATCTTTAAAAAAATTTCTGTTTAAAGGGTTTGAAAAAAAGTACTTCTCGCTCAGTAGCCAAAGGTTTGAATGGCCATATTGAATTTTCATGCTACTGCAATTAAAAAAAAGGAATTATTTGGTAGAGAAAAATGTTAATTTTTTTGCTAACACATTTTTACGAATATTATTTTTTTAATTAATTTGACAAAAAGATATTTTTTCTTATTTAAAATATTTGTTTAAGTATTCTTTTTATATTACTCAAACGTCTAGAACATGTATCCGACATATAAATTCAATAAATTATAGTTGGATTCTACTAAATTATAATTATGACTTAAGTTTTATTGCCAATTTCTTTTTAAAAAGTTGTAGTTAACTTGACTGTTTCATTGTAATTTAATTTTTGTTTGTCGTATATCATTATATTAGGGTTTGAATTGAAGGTCTTTAAATTTACTTTATAAAAAGATCTGATGAGTATTTTCGGTAAAGGTTCTCATTTTTCGTTCTCCCAGTGAATTCACAGCCAATAAAAAAATCATTTTCAATGTAATGTAGCTCTCTTCAGATAAAAAATAATGCAATGAAAAATAAACAGGTTTCTTATTTTATTTTTTTTTTTTTTATTTATTTTTGATGAGTAATTTATATTCGTAGATCATAAGATTTCGAAGTTATTTCAGAAAATCTTTTGTGAACGTGTTGACTTCCGCAATTTTTACTCACAAATAACTAATAAAATTACTGGTTTTTTAAAAAGAAATTCATAAGACTTTTTTGCTTATAATTAGTTAATATACCTATTCCCGGTACATTTGGAATTTCTAATAAACCACTCCCATAAGGAAGCACATATAGGCACTGTATAATTTCTGCTGTATGGATAATTTTCCGCTTGTTCAAAATTTTCAGAAAAAGTTATGGAGCTTGATAACTTTCGGAGGGGAACTTTTGAGTGACTGGACATTAAGAAATAAGTGTCAACTAGAAAATTGTCAAGAATTACAAGAGCCTTTGTTGAGTGTATACTACCATATTGATCAATTATTTTTAATTGAAACAAATTTTTATTATTTATTTTGTTAGAAGTTGTTGCATCCATACAATAAACTCATCTATTAAAATACAATATGATTTGCTTTTAACTTTAATGCATTACGACGTACATAATATAAATAGCTTGTTAATTACTCTTTTATATTACGTGTTGGTAGAAAGACAACACAAGTAAACGTCGCAGATTACAAATAAATTACAATATTGGAACAACAAGTAAATATACTATGATATATATATATATATATATATATATATATATATATATATATATATATATATATATATATATATATATATATATCATTACACCCTGTTTACCATCCTCAAATCAGAGGACTGTCGGTTTTTACAGATTCCTTGCTACGACATGTGACGTTCACTTGTATCGTAGAAGTTAAATGTTACAGATGTTGAAACGAATAATTGATTTGCTAATACTATTGATTTGTTATATGTAGTGAGATAGATTGTATTGATATTTTAAATTTTGTGATTCAAACTATCAGCTGTTTAGAGGTTCAATAGTGAAGCACCATAAATAATGCAGTATAAGCCATCATAAGTTGCAGACTTTACTAACTATACTCGAAATAATGAATCTCCTAACTTGACATGGGCGCGCTTAGTAGCACTTGAGTGAAGCTTTACCACGCGGTGTTCCCAAAAGCATACTGCATCTAGCAATATATAACAATATATAAACAGTTGTAAAAAAGAATACACATTATAAATAGTATGAAAATCCAGGATCATAAAATGTTTACTTGTACACAGATTTACGTAACTGTGTACTACTATGCACATGTAAAGATAAATAACTGCAATGTGACAACTATTTAAGGCGTTAAGGGGTTGTTTTGGTTACATCTGGATAATATCGTCACATCATTGGTCATAACATGTTGATCCTCCTCGTAGTTCCAGCACTTGCTGCATGAGGGCTCTGAAGTCAAGAAAGGAGATTCAATAAATGTACTCTAGTCTAATTACTGGCACAAACATTTCTATTGTATATCTATTGTCAGTGATACATAACCAAGGGTAGTACTTACAGATGTATTAAGGTAATATACATTCCTAGTTTCAAGTTGTGACGCAGACTGATGTAAGGCCAGTTCATGTATCATACTTCCTTCCGAGGAGGTGAAAGTGGAAGTCCTGCTTGGACGGGGGTAGGTAGTCAGGTACATGTTGTCATTAAACACAACAAACTCCATTGGGCTGAACGGAATGGGTAATGTTCTGAGCAGTTTCCCTTCGTAGTTATAAATGTTCATGGTTTTGTCTAGGGATACGTACATTTTCATCTCACTAATATCCAAATAAAATCTGTAATGGTTTTGTAAAATCGGTGTTACTAAGGCTTTCTCTAGTTTCTTTCCACTAAGATCCGATCGAACTACAATAAATTCTTGAAAAGTATAGTTACTAATCCAGACATTCGTAAACATGTACCTAAAAACATATGAAAACAACATTTTAAACAAATATTTTTAATTACAGATTTGTATATCAATTGATTATTACTCATTGACCGGAACTTAGCTTTGATAGACAATGCAGTATCTATTGGTACTAGTATAAATGTTAAGGGAACTAAGAAAGGTTAAAGATTTTTTACAACTTAGAATTTGCTTCTTATAAGTAGACCATTTCGCTCACCCATACACACACAGAGGTATTGACCCACCCGCTCACCCATACACACACAGATGTATTGACCCACCCACTCACCCATACACGCACAGAGGTATTGACCCACCCGCTCACCCATACACACACAGATGTATTGACCCACCCACTCACCCATACACACACAGATGTATTGACCCACCCACTCACCCATACACGCAAGAGGTATTGACCCACCCGCTCACCTATACACACACAGAGGTATTGACCCACCCGCTCACCCATGCACGCACAGAGGTATTGACCCACCCGCTCACCTATACACACACAGAGGCATTGACCCACCCGCTCACCCATGCACGCACATAGGTATTGAACCACCCGCTCACCCACACACACACAGAGGTATTGACCCACCCGCTCACCCACACACACAGAGGTATTGACCCACTTGCTCACCCACACACACACAGAGGTATTGACCCACCCGCTCACCCACACACACACACAGAGGTATTGACCCACCCGCTCACCCACACACACACACAGAGGTATTGACCCACCCGCTCACCCACACACACACAGAGGTATTGACCCACCCGCTCACCCACACACACACAGAAGTATTGACCCACCCGCTCACCCATACACACACAGAGATATTGACCCACACTCACCCATACACACACAGATGTATTGACCCACCCACTCACCCATACACGCACAGAGGTATTGACCCACCCGCTCACCCATGCACGCACAGAGGTATTGACCCACCCGCTCACCCATACACGTACAGAGGTATTGACCCACCCGCTCACCCATACACACACAGAGGTATTGACCCACCCACTCACCCATACACGTACAGAGGTATTGACCCACCCACTCACCCATACACGTACAGAGGTATTGACCCACCCACTCACCCATACACGTACAGAGGTATTGACCCACCCACTCACCCATACACGTACAGAGGTATTAGTTAACATGATTGAAAATGATGTCAATATAAATGAATTTATATTAGATTTATTTAAAATCAAAAAAGCAATCATCTGATTCACATTAATTGTGTCAAATAGTTGTTCACCAAAATACATTTTTAAGTGTGTTAAGCATGTTAACAACAGTTTATATTTTTGTCATATTATTTTACCATTTTAGCATGGAAAGAAAATCCGAATCATCTGTTATGAAATAATGAGTCATTAAACTTAGTCATTTTTTATTCATTTATTTTATAATCAGGTCTTTTTACTAGTAAAGCAATTATTTTACCCTTCAAAATAAGAATCTCAATACAGCAAACAATGAAATGATTTTATACAAGTTTATACGTAGGCTGGTTGGAAAACGACCTTTTCAACGTACTTGAGCAAGTGAAATACAAAGACTGGTGCAAGTGAGACAGAGTACTGCTCTTCCCCCACTGTGTAATTACTTTTAAAAGTTGTCATGGCAACTAGAGCATTACGCCAAGTGCTGATGGTGCAATGTCAAGCCCCGCCCAATACGTCATTAGCAGCAGTGACCACTGGTTGGTTTGACTAACGCCAACGAGTCAAGCTTGGCGTTAGTCAATCAAATTAAATCTTTATTTAGTATTCAAACAACAATTAATTAGTAATATCAATAACACAATGAATAGTAATGTAAACAATAAATATAATTCAAACAAAGTTATACAGGCTATCATAAAAATTATATTTTCAACTAAACACTGTTGCGGAAAGTGAACACCTCAAAGTGGAAGTTAGTCAAACTCGAGAGGCAAGACATGTCATAAGTGGGAAGATTCCCCACTGCCGCTGGAACCCTTACGTGCGCAAATATAACACGTAGGTCGTTTTCAAACCGTCTCAATTATAGTACTGTATTCACAAGTAATGTTAAACTTGTAATGTACCCATTCTCTTGTAAAAACCCTACTTTTGATACACTGTAAAATATT
The DNA here is from genome assembly GCA_035578905.1 of Stictocephala bisonia. NCBI lineage: Eukaryota > Metazoa > Arthropoda > Insecta > Hemiptera > Membracidae > Stictocephala > Stictocephala bisonia. The sequence continues at coordinate 581,114 of JAQJVL010000455.1, read as the reverse complement.
TTCATAAACATGTTCAACCACTTTTACAAATATGTTATTAATTGACATTTCCTGTTGTATGTTTACAGTTTGAATCATTGAGTAAAACTGTAACACACTTAAAGACTAATAAATATTTCCATTTCAAATTAAGTATTGCAGAATAATTTATCATTCAAAATTCTTGAATTGTCTGAGTTCAGTGTGAGAGTGCAGTATAGTACTGTATAAATTTTCAAATATCTGATACGAAAATAAAGTATGTTTAAAAATTACTTATGAAATTAGTGTTTTTTAACTAGCCTATAAAGTCAAATTTTTTATCAGAATTGTGATTTATTTGGCAAGTGATGATTTTAATAAATTAGTGCATTGTTAATTCGTAAAATTTGGCATGTACCTTGCGTAGCTTTAAACAATGAATAAACACAATATGATAGGATTTAATTTGTATATGTTCTATAAGTGTGAATTTTAGTGCTATTAGCTGCTGTAAAATATTTAAAATGTTTCATAGTTTTGTTCATTTTTTTGTTTGAGTTTTTTTGGTGGTTTAAATTATAAACTAGTAGTTAATAATCTACAAGATATATCTTAAATATAAAAAAACCGCTGTTTAGATAAAGTTTACATATACAATTAATTATGTTTAATATACTGTAAATGTTCATAAAATATTATTATTATAACTAAAATATACACACCATAAAATATATATTATATCCATTTAAAAATTATATTTTAAATAGTTTTTATTTTAATTATTCTTAAGACGCCGACGTCAAGATAGGGGCGAATATGTGTTTCGAATGAGTGTGAGGGTAGATAAGCGAATGTAGTCGTTGTTACAAACTAAGACCGAATATTCTTCAGAATTATATGTAATTAATTAATAGCCCAATGACAAATGAACAGTAGGTGGTTATCAGCTGACACCTTTCAAAATGTGTTACGACTCTGGTTGGGATCAAACTGAGAACCTTTTAGCTTATGAAGCTGGGCCTTAATTAACTAAGCTATCGACCAATTTAAATATTTAAGTCACATTGATAAGGCAAGTGGTAGAGATGACTATACTGTCCTAACTTCACCTCTAAATAAAGTAATTTTTATTTCATTTAATTTTCATTCCATTTAATTGATATACATTCAGTAAAAAGGTAAATTCATTCCATTCAACCCCTTGATTGTTGTGTCATTATATTTTTAAACATTTCATTCAAACAAATAAATCAAGTACAAACTGTAAAAAGGAAAATGTTGAATTAATTATAACTTAGTGTTGTTTATTTATATTAAAGACATAGTATCCACCGTTTTTATTTAATTAAATTTAATTTCAATAATCTCTAATGTAAATAAATATATTTCAACCATTATAAATGCATTGAGAAGAAATGGTAAACGAAAATATTAAATTATGTTGACTCTACCAAGTAACTTATCGGGAAATGATTAAATTTCCTGATTAAAATCATTTATTTATTTTAATAATATTTTGTATAAACTAGATACAAAACATTTGACCTTATAATTGTAGTTTGTGTTATGTTAAAGCATAAATTTCATGTATAGTAATTTCAAACAAATGTTAATAGATGAACAATGTTAAAACGTGTAAATTACATACGTACACAAAAAGACAAACATGTAATAAAAATTATACAAATATTACCCTCTGTAAGGATCTATTTTCATCGTTTGAATATCCAACCATTGTGTTGGTGCCCCTGTGAACGAGGCGAGATCGCCGTTGGTGATGACGTCATCCAGTGGCACTAACTGGTCAGACTTGGTCAACGAAGCAGACACAATGTTGTACAGGAGAATGTATATTTTATTATGGATCCAATCGACAGTAAAGTCTCTAACAAGAATGTCGGTGTCGTATCGATATATATTTATCGTCTCTGCTGTAGCATTAAAAGGAGACCTGAAAACACAAATTATCATGTAAAGAAGTGAAAGATTGTAAAATGTTAAAATGAGTTTGAGTGTGCGTGAGATCACGAGCATATGTGCATTTGTGTATTTAGTATTAAATGTGAGAGCTAAATTAGTGTAAAGTGCTAAAATACTCTCAAACATATAATTTGTCTAATTGCACTTTTGTACTATGTAAATATGTATCTAATAACTTTGAACAATATTTAAATAGTAAAACTAATATTTAAGTTACTTAATAAATGGTCATCTTATATTTTAAAATCACATTTATTGTAAGAAATACATTCCAATACAAGCAGTAGCCTTTAAAGGCCATGAGCTAAAAATAACACGAGTTAAAATTAATTAATTTTTTTCAAGTTATTTTTTTTTCTGTTGAAAAACAAGAAAGACTTTTTTTGACGATTTTGTTTTAGTGTAAACTGTGTTTATTGCATAACTATTTTCTGCTTGTTTAAAGTAAAAATATTTTCGATAACAGATAGTTTTAATACTTTCATATCATAAAATATTATTAAAATAACACTGGTTCATTCTGTAACAGATTTCTTTTGTAAGTTCTCAATTTATGACTTAAATTTAGAAGAAGTTCTCCTAATTGTAACATAATTTAAATTTACAGAAAATTGGATATTACTTACTTTTTCACGTTGATTCCTAAACAATATACTTCTTTACCCTTAAATAACATAACAATCATTAAAATTTTGTATACGTTAAAACGATGAAACATGTTATATCATATAGTTGAAAATACTAAACAGACTTAATATAAATTGCTAAAAATACGGGTACTGTGAAAAACTACTTATAGAGAGGGTATCCAAAGATTGGATGCTCGTTCAAATAAAACATTGTCCTTTGAAAATAAAACAACAAGGATTAAAACCTTAACATTTATAAAATTATGACATTTTTCTGACATATAAAACGCCCATGTTCAGAATGAAAATGTCAAATTAACTGTATAGAAAGTTATTTTTATTAAAGTTCCACAAATTTAATTTTACTGAAAAATGACTTTCTATTTACAACCTAACCGATTCCATCAAGAATATACAGCAGAAAACTGACTGCTCTTCATAGTAAAATAGTGCCTAAAGGTGTTCTATGTAGCCTATAAAATAGTGCCTAAAAGTGTTCTATGTAGCATATAAAACGTAAAATTGTGGTGAAAACGATACTTTTTAAAATCAGTTAATTATAATTAGTTAATCATTAGAAGTGTCTTTAAAAATAAGCTCAGCTGACTAGAACCATTGATTTAAAAAACGAGATGACTTTCCTCTTAAGTGTCCCGTAAGGTGTTCATGTACTATAGAATAAGTTCTGGTTTAGTTTTCGAAGGTAACGCCAGCATCTCTCTCTCTCTCTCTCTCTCTCTCTCTCTCTCTCTCTCTCTCTCTCTCTCTCTCTCTCTCTCTCTCTCTCTCTCTCTCTCTCTCTCTCTCTCTCTCTCTCTCTCTCTCTCTCTCTCTCTCTCTCTTTCCGATCTAATGCTAACAGTGTGTCTAACAGTTGTCCAACCACCGTCAGAAAGCAGCACAGACTATAGTAAATGTGTTGCCTTAGAAAGTCAGTTACTTTTTTATAGTCAAAGCTATAACTCACCGTTTTAGAGTATAAGTCGAGTAGGGTCCATTCTCTATATCGTGCACAGCTTCTTGAGTAATCTCGTAGGTAAAATCCACTTTACTCTTGCGGTCAATGGTGATACAGGATTTACTATCTACCTGGTTTGGGGTTTCACTCGAGAAATCCAACACGCAGGCCATGTTTGAGCATTGCAGAAAATACTTTATGCAACCACCACCTAAAGTATATATATTTCATGATATTTAAAAATATATAACTTTAAAATCTAAAAATTAGCATTTCATTAAATTGGAAAAGTAAAGTTTTGATTTACTTTTATGAAAAATAATATTTTCTTACCACGATACACAAGGAAAATAAATAAACTTAAATAAAAGAGAACAATATGTAAAAATTGATAATGAAGAATGTGGTCCTGGTGAAATAAAATATGGAGTACCACAAGGCTCAGTGTTGGGCCCAATTTTGTTCTTAATATACACAAATGATCTATGCAAGGGAATTTTCCAAGGTAGATTGACGGCTTTTGCGGATGATACAGCTCTGACATACTTTGCTGACACAAACGAATCATTATTTATTAAAATGCAATCTGATATTAAGGTAATACGATATTGGATTAATAAACATTACCTAACATTGAGTGAAAAAAGTAAATACATGATTTTTAATTTAAGAGGAGATAGCAAAAATGAAAAGATATTAAAGTACCATGACATTAACTGCAATTTAAATTCAAACTGTCCTTGTCTAGAAGTAAAGGAAGTTAAACATTATAAATATTTAGGCATTGTAATAGATAGTAAATTGAATTGGAAATTTCATATAGATGACCTAAGAAAAAAATTGCTGAATGCTACAAGGAAAATGTATCTTTTAAGAAATCTTTGTCACCTGGAAATAATGAGAATGGTTTATTTTGCAACGGTAGAATCCCAAATAGCATATGGACTCAGTTGCTGGGGAGGCACATATATAACTAACTTGAGACCAGTTTTAAATTTACAGAAAAAAATTGTCAGAGTAATGATGCATAGAAATAGATTTGAACATACTGAACCACTTTTTAAACAACTAAACATTCTACCAGTAAGAATGCTTTATGTTTATAAGATTCTAAGAAATCAGTTTAATGTACAACAGAAAAATGCAGAAAATACAGTTAATACAGAATATAATCGTATGGGCCTTAGGAATCCTAGAGTAGTTACAGTGCCACAGCCTAACCTGACATTGTTCCAGAAATGCTTTTCTTTCAATGCTCCTAGAATTTTTAATGTACTACCTGTGGAAATAAAAAACTCTACTTCTAGGACAAAATTTAAAAAAACGGTTAAGAAATGGCTTGTGTCTTGCCACAATATTGAAAACATATTGGCTTAGTTTGCGTATAATTAATTTGTTTATTAAATCTACTTTCCTAATTCATAGTGGTAACAAATATTTCATTTACTAAATTTACTAAAATTCTAATATTGCTTGAAAAATGTAGAACAAATTTTGTATGTATTTTTTGTCTTATTAATATTGAATCTGAATTTCAGTCAGCTCACTACCTTTAGTTTTAGTTTATTTAAGTAATAGCAACCCCAAAACAGTTTTTACTCTGGGGTGCTTATTTATTTTACCAAAAGTTGTAATTTCCATGTAGATGTTTGTTTATTTGTTGATAGATAAGAAATTGTGTAAACAATCAAATTATACTTTCCAGTTGTATTTGAACAATTTGTATATGTACAAAGATATAGTAAAATAAATTATTTTTGATTTGATTTGAAAAAAAAAATAATTATTCATTATTTTTACCCATATATTGATGAATGTATTTTAATAATAATTAAAAATAGAGACACGTCATTCTTCATGTATTTGATTATAAAGTCACTTTATATTTTTTTATGTTTTCATTAAAAAACAACATTAAGTTGAGTTTTACATTAAATACAGCTGTAAGACTATAAAAATATTTGTCATAAAAAATGTATTATTTAATAGGAGGAAATTTATAAATTGTCCACGTTAGGCTTAAAAGAAAAAAAACATGTTATTGAAAAATGTTATATATACAAGTATATGGTAGAAAAATTATGATTACTATTTAACAAAAAAGTCCTAATGAAATACAATATTATATTTTACTCTAATGTACGTGAATATATTATACGAGTACTATAGATCTGCAAGTCAGTTACACACCTTACATAAATATAATATAAGAATACTATAGATCTGCTAGTCAGTTACACACCTTACATGAATATATTATACGAGTACTATAGATCTGCTAGTCAGTTACACACCTGACATGAATGTGTTATACAAGTACTATGGATCTGCAAGTCAGTTACACACCTTAAATGAATATATTATACGAGTACTATATATCTGCAAGTCAGTTACACACCTTGCATAAATATATTATACGAGTAGTATACATCTGCAAGTCAGTTACACACCTTACATGAATATATTATACGAGTACTGTACATCTGCAAGTCAGTTACACACCTTACATGAATATATTATACGAGTACTATATATCTGCTAGTCAGTTACACACCTTACATGAATATATTATACGAGTACTGTACATCTGCAAGTCAGTTACACACCTTACATGAATATATTATACGAGTACTATATATCTGCTAGTCAGTTACACACCTTACATGAATATATTATACGAGTACTATATATCTGCTAGTCAGTTACACACCTTACATGATTATATTATACGAGTACTATACATCTGCAAGTCAGTTACACACCTTACATGAATATATTATACGAGTAATATAGATCTGGTAGTCAGTTACACACCTTACATGAATATATTATACGAGTATTATAGATCTGGTAGTCAGTTACACACCTGACATGAATGTGTTATACAAGTACTATGGATCTGCAAGTCAGTTACACACCTTACATGAATATATTATACGAGTACTATATATCTGCAAGTCAGTTACACACCTTGCATGCATATATATAACGAGTACTATATGTCTGCAAGTCAGTTACACCCCTACATGAATATATTATACGAGTACTATACATCTGCAAGTCAGTTACACACCTTACATGAATATATTATACGAGTACTATATATCTGGTAGTCAGTTACACACCTTACATGAATATATTATACGAGTACTATATATCTGCAAGTCAGTTACACACCTTGCATGAATATAATATACGAGTACTATATGTCTACAAGTCAGTTACACCCCTTACATGAATATATTATACGAGTAGTATACATCTGCAAGTCAGTTACACACTTTACATGAATATATTATACGAGTACTATATATCTGAATATATTTACAATGTACTCTAATGTAAAATTAAATTAATGTTTAAATATTGAATAAAATCTCATACCTAAACGTACCCACGTTAAATTGGCTCATTCCCAATTAAAAGTTAATACAAATATCTGTAAAAAGAATCATTTAATGAACATTAAAATTTGTTGTTTTAATTTTATCTTACTATTACACTGATTTAATACATCAAATCTTATTACGATATTACTATATTTAAATTTTTGTTGTAAATACGAAAACATTTTTGATATCTCATTGATATTATAATGACTATTGCCACTAAACAATACATGTAAATATATTAATAAAAACAATGGAATTTTCTTTATTAAAGTATTCTATTTATGTATATGATATATCATTCGTATAAATTCAACGACCAAAAGTGCTTAACTGTTCAATATTAAAAGTCTTATTTTTAGTGATAAAATAGTCACTACATGATAGCAAGTAAAACAATCAGTCACAGGATTTATTAAAATACAACGAGTAGAATTATAACTTATTGACCACTTTAGACCGACTCCATTACAGTGTGTTTGATTTTTTATTTAAGTGACCTTTTGCTCCCTAACTTCAAGTTGATTTAAATAAAACTATCAGCACACAAAAGCAAAATAATGTTAAATGAATTTTATAGAGATAGTGAAAATGTATATGAAAGTACAATAAATAAAATGATTTTAATAAAGATGTGGGGAAATCTGTATGACATTAAAGGAAGCAAGGTTAAATTAAAACCACGAAATGTATTTCATCATAAAACAAAGTAATTACATTGACAGTTAAAGGAATAACGTAAAATCTGATTCTAGGGTGGATTAAAATAAATGTTACAAAATTACCTTGAAAAATGACGAAGAAAATAAGGAGATAGTGAGTCTGCATTATGATATAGCTGTACTGATGGTGAATGCTGACAAGCATATTGGCTTAATTGACTCATTAATATTGCAATTGACCCTTGAAGAACATTCCACTAAGAAGTGATCTTGGAAACTCTTTATGAAGCAAATCAAATCACTTTATTGTTCGAAATTGACAGTACAGATTAAATTGGCAAGGTGTTACGGATAAATAAATAGTAAGACAAGATACAAAAACTAAATCCATGAATTTATAGAATGAATACAAACTTACAAATTGTATAATCATGGACGCTGTAACAGAAAAAGTGTGTTTTAATGTATTTAACATGTTTCTATATAATTTTCAAGGTTTGACTCTAATTTGAGGGAAAAAGCAAGTTTATTGTACTGTTTAATACCATTGTAAAACATGTGTGTAAGATATGTAATTGTTTGCGTTATATAAATTATTATAGTTAGAAAAAGAATATGAGGTTTTCTCATAAGTGGTGAATTCTGTGAACCTTTTTTGCCATAAGATGACGTTTCATGGTATGATTAGAATGCTTGATTGCCTGAACCAATCCCGGAATGTCTGTTGTCTGTGTAAAATAATAATAATGATAAGTAAACAATTATTATTTTATTAAAATTAAATTATTACAATTAAAAAAACACTTCTTAGGGCACACTTTTACTTTACCAAAACCATTTTTATATAATTTTTAAACCCCCGAATGAGCATAGCGTACTCCTCCAAAAGTGGATAAACAAATTCGTAATACTTTGATAGCTATATTCAAACATTTGGAACAAAAACTACTGAATTCAATGTCTTCGAGACGTGTTCAATGTGGCTGCAAAAAGTAAAACTAATACAACATCAGCTCCAAGAACCTGACAACTAGGTTCTACTATTTCGACTATACTGTACTACTATTTCGTTTCAAAGAATACTTAAATGATCGACTTGCTTCTTTGTCACTTAGGCTATGAGCTGAGTTGTTTTAGGTCTTGGCCTCAAACAATATCAAGCTCTAAGTTGTTCACGTCAGAGATAGGAACTGAAAGTGAGATCTCATCAGAAGTGCAAGATGGTAGGATGTTGATAAATTAAAGAAGCACTAATGGCACTAAAACAGAGACCCTCACTAGGAAGCACTTGAATTTTGAGTTAGGATCATGCACACATCGATCCCAAAATTAGATTATTAATAATATAAATGTCTGCTAGGTAAAACTGTAAGAGAAGATAACAATTAAAAGTAAAACTAACTAAAATGTAACGGAGTTTTAAACCCTGTTAACTGAACTCTGTTTTTTCATGAATTAATTGAATATTTAGAAGACAAAGACAACTTCTTCATATATTTTGACAGGTTTTTGTTCCTGTAGGAGTTTAGATGGTTCAAAAATAGTCCATATTGAATTAAATAAATTTATTTTTAAATGTTACTTAATTTGGTATGTCTATAAAATAATATTTTATTTTTTAACTATAATACATAAAATATTTTATTTATAGGGACTACCAGCTACATCAGCAAAATATAAGTGGGCCTTCAAGGATTTAAACTGATCACCGTCTACATTGGAAGCAGAAGTACTTATCCATATGCTACTCGATTTTTTTTAACGATCACAACTTACAAAAATATATTACAAGTGGCCACTTTCCATTTAATATGCTCTATTACATATATACTTATATAATCAGGAAATGAGACACATGTAATGTAAGCTAACATAAGTTTGAGATCAGGTGGAGACCTACGCTCTTGACTCGGCAAACGGCCGCTTAAGTGTATCCTACACCACATAACCAGCCTCAACCGGATGTAATATATCCTAACAAAATACATTCGGTATAATTTTTCCAATAGGAACAAATATTCCTTAAAACAAATTGTAAAAGTATTGGCCCAGAAGTCCTTTTTACAGTGTTTGTGTGTGTGTGTGTGTGTGTGTGTGTGTGTGTGTGTGTGTGTGTGTGTGTGTGTGTGTGTGTGTGTGTTTGTGTGTGTGTGTGTGTGTGTGTGTGTGTGTGTGTGTGTGTGTGTGTGTGTGTGTGTGTGTGTGTGTGTGTGTGTGTGTGTGTGTGTGTGTGTGTGTGTGTGTGTGTGTGTGTGTGTGTGTTTTATATGCATGTCTGCGTTGTGCTTGTGTGGGTGTGTGTGTGTAAGTGTGTGCTTTTGTTAGGGTGCGTCTGTGTGTGTGATAGGGGAGTGATGTGAGTAAGTGCAAATGTGACTGTGAATGTGTGTTTGTATGGTAGGTGAGTGGGTGTGAAGTCTCTACTAATAATAGCTCCTGATACAATAAGTATTAATTGCTTATTTGTCCCTTCTTATTGCGCATGCATATATATGATATTCTTTTATATCAAACTAGTTTTAAGTTATATTGTTCTTTATGTTATTTAGTAGTAGTGGCCGACAACATTCCGACTGTTCTGGACTCGTTTCCCCACACACAGGCAGCCGCCCATGTGGGGAACCAATTTCATGTAATTTAGTATATATTTCTTTGTATATGTTATAAGGAGGAAATAAATACATTTTTCATTTCATTTCATTTCATACACAGCAAGCATTGTTCTTGTATTGCAAAATGTTTTCTTCATTTCATATATTAATAGTAAACACAATTTTTACAAAAAGTTTATATAACTTGGTAATGATAATATAGCCTACAATGTGCATATTATAATAAACAAAATAAAAAGCACGAATTCAGGCAAAAATGAGTTATCATACAAGAAATTTAGCCAAAGTTATTTAGACACCACAATTAAATATTTAAGATAATTAATAATTTAATCAAATATAAATAATTTATCTGAAATAATTATATTTGAGATAATTTAAGATATATAATATAAAATATATAATAACCGACTATGACAAATAGATCATTCTGAAAATTACATACATAACTCCACACAAAGCATATAATAAGACATATTAAAAATGTGCAATTATATTAACAACAATTTAACATAAAATATACTTAAATGGAACAAAAATATAAATATAATAAGGTTAATAAACATGATAAACATAAAGGTATACCCAAATAAAGGTTGTATTGAGATCCCAGTCACACTAAGTCACATTCTCACAAATCAAAAACGTCAACTTAACTGCACTGTCGCAGAAAAAATCCAAGTCTTTACACAGTGTATTACCCAAACGGTGCAGTCTAGGGAAAAGGGTGCATCAGGTACCTCATAGGGTGGAATTGTTGTATTTTAATATTTAAAAGTAGAAAATTAATACAGTAAAGAAAATAAAATTAATATTTATCCATAGATATTTTGGTTTCAGAGAGGATTATATGTGGATTTCAATATTGATGAACGTGGAAACCAGCAACTGTTCCACTGAAAGGGCTTTGATGAGTTCAATGAACAGGGATTATTTATATTTACAGTGATACGGGCTTACTGTTACAGGCCTATACGCCTACAGAGTGGTTTTGAAACAAACAGAACTTCAAGTAGCTGATTCCCATATCTCAACATGGCTTTAGTATAAATTTACACTACATTACATCCAAACATACTAATTGATGCGCCAGTGAAATGGTCTATGATAAGGCATAAAAACTTCAGTTACCAACACAACAAATACTGTGCTAGTCCTCCTCCTTTTTATGTCAGAAAACGTTCCTAGCGTAAATAATGAGTATGTGGTTGATAGATGGATAAAACATCAAAGTAAGGTTGACCACCTCATAAAAAAGTCATGGTTTTAGTTGAGGTTTAGCTTGAAAATATTTGCTTAATATTCCTGTAAAATCATTTTCCAAGAACATTTGTGCATTCTGTAAACATTATTACATTATTTGATTACATTTAGATCACTAATATGTTGTTGATTTTAAATTTAGTCCTAATACCGTTCTAACTAGAATATCAAGCGAAAGTCATCAATAAAATGTTACCTGGCAAGAAAATATATTATAATAGCCATAAAGTTTGTAGAATCTTGTAAAACAAGGATGTCAGTACGTATAACAATTATTATACGAGATATAAAACTGAAATAAACAACAGCAACATGCTTAAGTTCTACTAGCCATTAAGCTGACCTTGGTTTGGTTCCCGGTGAGTTGCAGTGTACATTTCCCATCTACCACTGCATTATTGGTCACCCCAAGAAAGGAATCATGTGAAGAGAGGAAGTCCCAACTTCACCCGAGCTAAGATTTTGTTTCAATTAACTTTTTACATGGACCTAGTCTAAAGCGGTTTATTTTAAAACTGATAACCATAAATATTATGAATAGTGCTTAATTTTCCATGATTACAATTATAATTATGGATTATAATTACAAAAATAATCTTACAAAGGATAGGTGGGAGGGGGAGGGAGCACGGTGGTGATTATCAACCCACCCACTCATCCATACAAGTATACGGTGGTGTTTACCCAGCCTCACTTATGTATCAAACCAACCGCCTACCCGGGGATTGATGAATCAACCTCTTGCAAACATATTTACGTACGGTGGTGATAAACCAACCGCTCACTCACTCAACCAAAAAATATATTATATATACAAAAATTACATTTTCCTGCATTTAAAATTAAAATAAGTGTAAGTTATTTTTGCTAGACATATTTAATTGTTTCTACATACGATTGTAGCTAGATGGATGCAGGGACGTATATAAAACGCCAGACAATCCCAGGCCGAACTCCCGAGAGAAATACGTTTTACGTCTTTTTCCTCCAAATACTCCCCAAATTCCGGACTTCGTTGCAAAGCTGCCTTCTACTCAACTAGGTCTTATCAATGTGAGGCAAATGTTTAAACATTTTAATATATGGTTATTTAATTAGCAATGAACATAACTGATATAAGAGTTGTTCTCAATTAAAACAAATCGTACTTTTAAGATTAGTGGTTTAAAATAACTACAAAACAACAGAAATCCTACAAAAGAGTACCTTGACAAACACCAATTATGAAGACACTTTTAACGTACTTGAACTTTATTAATAACATCGGAAAATTAATAAAATTGTCTTTCCTTTCTGAGGAACGTGAAACTGTACATCACGCTATAATTAACAAGACAATAATATCGTTAAAGAATCGGTAAAAGTCATTAAAGTATTAAATAGCAAGTTATAACCTGAAACTCACATTTGTGTTAGTAGAATAATCTAGTAAAGTAGTAAGTCGAAGGAAAAACTTTCAGGTGTATATATATACACAAAGCTAAATTCAATCCAACGAACTCCTGCCTCATTTATTCTGTTTATGCTGGCTAATATCTCCCTAAAAGAGCTCACAAGGCACTCTGTACTCATGTGATCCATTATTTGGGTAGAATCCTAGCAATCACATGACTGATCTAGTGTCAATCCCCATTTATACTTCCAGTAGCTACATCTACTAGATATAAAATTTCAGGCATGAAATTTGATGTTAATCTACGAATACTGTTTCAATCAATGTACATACAACCTGTAAATTGGAATCACAGCATCAAATATGACGAAATATATTTTGATTTCGTTAATATTAGTTTTTTTCACATAATTAAAATGTGTACAGTAGCAAATTCTGCTAACATAAAACAAAAATGTATGTAGAAAACACTTCACTATATAGAGCAATTCAAAACAGAATAACTATTTATTATCTCTTCATAACTATCAGATGTATCTTGTATTTGATTCCAGAACATTAATCAAAACACTATTAAAATTATATTTTCATTTAGTCTTATCTTCATCGTCATTATGATTAAATTGGTATTTACAACTTAAATATAGCTTTAATTGAGCGTGGGAATAAGTCACATACCATCTTTTACACTTGTGCGACCAGATCATGCTTCTCAAAATCAAAATATTTATTTGTAGTAGACAATTTTTACAATTGTATTACAAAGGTGAAATATATATAGAATTAAAGTTACTGTAAATGTAAATTTAAGTTATTCTAATTAAATAGCAAATATTTATATACATTGCTAAAATAATTAATGTCATCTTTATTCTTAATCCTTATTATTCACGTATTATGAATTCCTCTACGTAATAAAACGCTCCATCCAATAAAAAGTGTTGCAGGGAGGCTTTAAATATTTTAAAGTTTTGTTGTGAGTAGGGAGAAACTAAAAGTAATAGACCCAGGTCTCGATAGTATCACGGAAAATGAAGGCGCTACCTTTTAATTGATTATATATTAAACTCCCTCTGATTGGTTGAGAGCGGTCACATGACTCAAGATGGCGGCCGGCCCGCAGTCCTACCAACCTTGTGGGAATTTTCCCTCCCTAAATTTCACTCCAAATTCCCAATTTTCCCTCAAATTCCCTTGTTATACTATATAAAATGCACTTTTTCCAAGATGGCAGCCTTTTATATATGTACTATAATAAATGCTTTCGGGTACTTCCGGCGACCGTCAGCTATCTTGCACCCGTCGGCTACTGGTCTAGCACGCATGCGCGGGGAACTTACTATTGTGCTACATTAAACAGCTGTATTCTGTGGTTTATTTCATATATACACTATAACAATGTAATACTCTATGTACCAAAACACAACTGCACAGACCGGATGTTGGTGGTTTTCATGTCGAGACAGGCGCGCGACACTCAAGGTTGACCTTGATGCGCACCTGATTATGGTTAACGACAGCCCATAACTCTAGATTGCAAGCGCACCTGATTGGTTGCCTCCCTCCCTCCCTACATTACAAGTAATCTTTCTCACATGCACTGTTAGCCCATCTATTTAAATTAATTTTTATTTAATTTTTCTGAATGTTTTCCTAGCTTTCTTATATAACATGCGCTCTTACCTTCGGGTACTCCCACTCATCTACGGCTTCCTTTATACGTATAACATACATCGTTACCTACCTATGCCCCCCATATACTTCCGGTAAAAATATCTAATTACGGTTAATCATTGGGTATCCTCAAGTCCCTACTTAACACTGTTACACTAGGCAACCCGCAATACACGGTTTATCTAAAAATTATGGGGCAGCTATTATTTATATTAATTATTTACTTATTTAATACACCACTTAATAAATGCACCATTTAGTTGTACAGTACTTTATCACGATTCATTCAACAACACCATAAAATAGTGTTACATTTAAGAATAAGAACCTTTATAATAATTCTTGACTTCGCCATCATTGCCAAACTGTATTCTCTACACATTTCCCAAGTTTTAGCACAAAAAATCTTGTTTTTGTTGTTTACGTGTTCATATTATTGTTGAAATCTATTTAATTTATCACGTTATACCTCTGAAAGCTTTTACCAATTGTGTATTATTGTATTTTCTATGCAATTTTCATAATACGTCAGTGTAATTTTAAATAATGAAAAATGTCTGTGTGCATTAAACAATAAATATAACTAACAGATCATTGAAAAGTAAATGTAATATTTTAACACTACATTGTAGAACAATGCAGCCTTGGTTTGTAGCATAGTAAAGTATTAAAACAATATGGTGTTTAGAACAAAATATTTTTTCTTTTAACATCCGAATTTAAAATTAGGAAATTTGATGCATTAATTAAAACAATATGATAGTATTGTGAGATAAATCAATAAACTCTAAGAAAAAAATCAATATTGGTAAAGAGAAAAAAATCAATAATGAACCCTGGTATAGTTAATATATCATATATTTATCTATAGCAATTGAAATTAATGTACTGTATTGCCCATTTTGATATGTTAAATATTGAAAACACGTTCGTCTAAATTTTTTAGCAAAAAAAGTTTTTAGCAAAAAGCAAGATTACATTTAAGTTAAGTAATCAAAGTAATTGAATTCAAAATAATCATAGTAATAAATTTGATTAAACATTATTTATATTTTTATATCCATTATTGCTTACGAATATAAATACTATAAAAGGAAGTAGCCTACCTGTAAAAATATTTTTTTATAAGTATTTTAACCTTTCAATTATATTTTAAATACTATAACGTTGAACAAATTACAATAATTTATTTTTACTGGTAAGAGTTGATTATCAGTTTATTTTAACTTTATATATATGTATATATATATATATATATATATATATATTTTAGGATGTAATAAAATTAAACTGAGTACCCTTATATTTATTTTTATTAAAAACTCATTACACAACATGTTTCGACTTTCTGGTCATTTTCTAGTGTAAATTAAATAAGTTGAGTATATAATAATTTTTAAAATAAAATTGTAAAACATGTTGTTTTTGTAAATATTGATGAAATGGATAAGTTGGTGATATTATATAATAATAATATAATAAGTTAAATAATATTATTATTAATAAGTTAAAAACAGACAATGCTATTATAACAAAAGCAGACAAAGGAAACACAGTTGTCATGATTAAGAAAGAAGATTATGATAAAAAAGTTATGGACTTTATCAATGACAACGAATTCATTAAATTAAACAAAAATCCAACACAAGACTATTTGAAGAGAACAAATGATACAATAACACGCTGTAAAACTCTATCAAAAGCAGAACAAAACAACCTTAAAATGATCAACCCAAAGGCCCCACAAATGAAAGGATACCCAAAAACACATAAACTCAACATACCAATCAGATCTATAGTTAATTTTCGAAACGCACCAACATACAAATTATGTAAATATCTGAACAAAACTATACAAAATAACATCGTTTGGAATACAAATTATAACATAAGAAATACAATAGATCTCGTCAACAAGATTGATAACATTCACATACCTAAAAACAGTTTATTTCTTTCATTTGACATAAAAGACATGTATTCAAACATACCCCCTCAAGAAGCATTACAAATTCTAGAAAATGATTTGAAGAAAAATTTCTCATTGAACAACCAAGAAATAAAAGACATCACAACATTAACAAAAGTTTGTACAGATCAAAATTATTTCCAATTTAATACAACGTACTACAAACAGGAAAATGGTCTAGCAATGGGTTCCCCATTGTCAGGTCTTCTCTCAAATATATTTATACACAATCTGGAAGAAAAGAAAATAATGCACCCATCCAACCCGTTCAGAAACAAAATTATATACTGGTATTTGGGGGGGATGTGTAGATGACATTATTTGTTTATTTGATGGAAACTTGGAAGAAAGTAATGATTTTTTATCTTATTTAAATTCTATGTTCCCCCAAATACAATTCACTAAAGAAGCCCAAACTGATGTAATCAATTATTTAGATCTATCAATTACCAAAATCAACAATAAACATTCATTCAAAATCTACAGAAAACCCACACAAACCGACCTTATAATACCATCTACATCCAATCATCCCTGGCAACACAAATTATCAACTTTCCATTCTATGATAAATCGTCTAATAAACATACCAATGAACGAGAAACACTTCACTGAAGAAAAAATATAATAAAATATTAGGCAATAAAAAACGGATACAAACCAAACATGATTGACAAACTAATAAGAAACAAAAAGAAGAAAAGAAATAACAGCTCAACAAATCAAGACCCAAAGAAGATCAAATTTATAAACGTACCATATAACACAAGCCTAAACAAAGCTATTCAAAAAACCTTTCAAAATACAAATTACAAACTAAGTTTCACCACACGCAACAACACATTCAACATTTTAGATAAAAAATCTCAAAAAGAACATAATAATGACAACATTTACAGCAAATCAGGTATTTACAAAATTAATTGTACAGACTGTGATAAATTCTACATTGGACAAACTGAAAGACCATTCAAAACACGTTTTCAAGAACATATACAAGCTCTCAGAAGCTATAACACAACTACAATGAAATCCACATTCGCAGAACACTTGCTCTCTACAGACCACACGTACACAAAAATGGAAGAAAACATGGAAATATTAAATTTTATGAAAAAGGGCAAGAAAATGAATGCAACAGAAGAATTACATATATATTTGGCACAACAAGATAATCCACTGAACATGTTGAACACACAAATCAATTATACAAACCCTATTTTTGATAAGATTCGAAACATTAAAAATTATAACTAAAAATATCACCAACTTATCCATTTCATCAATATTTGCAAAAACCACATGTTTTACAATTTTATTTTAAAAATTATTATATACTCAACTTATTTAATTTACACTAGAAAATGACCAGAAAGTCGAAACATGTTGTGTAATGAGTTTTTAATAAAAATAAATATAAGGGTACTCAGTTTAATTTTATTACATCCTAAAATACGTAAGTAGCCCTAATTTTAACTTTATATTAATATATATATATATATATATATATATATATATATATATATATATATATATATATAAAGTTTATTCTAAAGTTATAGATATGAGATGTACTACAATTCAATAAAACTTTCAAACAACTTTTATTTTTAATAAATAAAACAACATTTCAATAGCAAAAGGTACTTGGTAATATGGGAAACATACAATAAGATATGTGCAAAATGTAACAACCTATTTGTCCAATGAATTAGCTAAAATTCAACACAGACGGAACACTAAACCTTAAAAATCAGTTATGTATGTAAACTAAAATTAATCCAAAAAACCAAAACAATATTAATAATAACCTGCAATATACGAACATTCAACAAAAAGTTATGAAAAATATATTTTGTGAAATTGTATAACTATTCCATTATGTTAGTACGATGCATTTAAATTTTCAAAAACGAAAACACATAAGTACCTAGGTACGAGTTAATACGACTTTGTTACCTAAAAATGTACATTTTCTTGGTAGTTGATATTAATTAAATATACAATCCCATAACTTAAGCCTTAATTTAGCAATTTACTAAACGTTTAAGTAATTGTCTGTCATTTATAATGATTAAAGTCGTAGTGTTTGAAAGTTTATTTAATAAGTGTCCCATTTAATAGCAAATCAATATATTTAGAAATATATTTATTTTTGTGAAAAATCATAATTCATACCTGATACATTATTCACTATATTAATCAGTACCAATAAAATTATTAAAAGAATTATTTGTTTTTTTACAAATACAAATCCACACTTTATACATGCTAAAACACATAAATGGTGAAAACATAACTGCCTTAAAGTTGAATTTTGGTGATGACTTTTGTAAATAATATATTTTTCCAAAAACAAATGATATAAGTAATATATAAAATACAATAAACGAGTTTTCCATCTGATAGCTATTAAACTGGCAGAATTTGAGGTGAAATGTACAAATTTCAATTTAAGTTCTTATAGGTAAAAACTTTGGGGCTACCTATGTGCTGTTGTACACGTTGTTAATACTGAAAATTACCAAAGTTCATTGACAAATTAAACCTTGTCCATGAAAACTAAAGTTAAATATATCACCAAGCTAGTTTATTAAATACTTTGACTTATTGGATGTTTATTTACAAAGCAAATTTTTTCCCCCTCAAGGCCTATTGGTTAAAAATGGTGTAAATTAAGTCATATCATCAGGAAAATGACTTTCAGCCATTGGAATCTTGTTTATTGAAAAAATAATGTTCATTAGAAATTAAGATATAAATAAAATAATGAAGATGTATTGAAAAATGTTGGATGGTAAGAATAGCGTATTAATAATATTTTGTTTTAAATTCATGTTTTACGTGGAAGTAGATCTATAAAATCTTAAAACCAAGCCCTTTATAAAAGAAAATTATACATTTTATTTGGGGGAAATACCAAATTTTTCCGAAAAAGAACAATTCATAAAAAAAATCATACGTAATTTAGACGAAATTTATATTTTGCTTTCAGTACTTTTGAAGTATTATAGGGTATGAAATTATCTAACTAAGTGAGCTATTACATCTATGTGAACTACTTAATCTAGGTGAGATATTTTATCTATATGAGCTAGTCTATTGAAGTCAGTTATTTTATCTATATGAGCTAGTATATCTAAGTGAGCTATTATATTTAAGTGAGTTATTTTATCTATATGAGCTATTGTATTTTTAAGTGAGCTATTTTATCTAAGTGAGCTATTCTTCCCAAGTGAGCATTTTATCTATGTGAGCTATTCTATCTAAGTGAGCTATTTTATCTATGTGAGCTATTTAATCTAAGTGAGCTATTTTATCTATATGTGATATTCTATCTAAGTGAGCTATTTTATCTATATGAGCTATTCTATCTAAGTAAGCTATTTTATCTACGTGAGCTATTCTATCTAAGTGAGCTATTTTATCCATATGAGCTATTCTATCTAAGTGAGCTATTTTTACTAAGTGAGCTATTTTATCTAAGTGAGCTATTCTATCTAAGTGAGCTATTCTATCTACGTGAGCTATTCTATCTAAGTGAGATATTTTATCTATGTGAGCTATTCTATCTACGTGAGCAATTCTATCTAAGTGAGCTATTTCATCTATGTGAGCTATTTCATCTATGTGAGCTATTATATCTATGTGATCTATTCTATCTAAGTGAGCTATATTATCTAAGGGAGCTATTCTATCTAAGTGAGCTATTCAATCTAAGTGAGCTATTCAATCTAAGTGAGCTATTCAATCTAAGTGAGCTATTCTATCTAAGTGAACTATTCTACCTAAATAAGCTATACTATATAAGTAATCTTTTATATCTAAGTGAGCTATTCTATCAAAGTGAGCTATTCTATCTATGTTAGCTATTCTAAACAAGTCAGCTATTCTGTCTAAGTCAGGTATTCCATCTATGTGAAATATTCTATCTAAGTGAGCTATTCTATTTAAGAGAGCTATTCTATCTATGTGAACTATTCTATCTAAGTGAGCTATTCTACCTAAGTGGGCTATTCTACCTAAGTGAGCTATTCTATCTAAGTGAGCTATTCTACCGATGTGAGCTATTCTACCTGTGTGAGCTATTCTATCTAAGTGAGCTATTCTATATATGAAAAAGCTATCTTAGAAGCTAATATGGTGGCGTTTACGTCAGGTCTGGTTGTAGTTGTAATTTTCTCACTCGGAATTGAAGTAAAACTGAGACTTAGAGAAGTAAATCTAGACAATTAATAATTTATCTACTTATAATATTGAAAAACATTGTTTAATCACTGTCCGACAATTAATTATTCTCAAAAAAATTAATTTTAAGAGAATCTGCAAAATTTAGGAATTTTTGTGTTGGCCAAAATATCTGAGGAACCAATATGGTGGCGTTGACGGCAGCTGTTGTTGTAGATTTGATTGTCTCGTGCAGAACTGAAGTAAGACGACCAGGTAGGTTATTACACTGCTGGCTGTATGAGTAGCTAATATGGTGGCGCTGACGTCAGCTGTTGTGGATGTAATTGTCTTGCTTAGAACTGAAGTAAGACGACAAGGTAGGTTATTACACTGCTGGCTATTTAAGTAGCTAATATGGTGGCGTTGACGTCGGCTGTTGTGGATGTAATTGTCTCGCTTGGAACTGAAGTCAGGCGACCAGGTAGGTTATTACATTGCAGGCAAATTAAGTAGCTAATATGGTGATGTTGACGTCAGCTGTTGTAGATGTAATTGTCTCGATTGGAATTGAAGTAAGACGACCAGGTAGTTTACTACACTACTGGCTACTTAAGTAGCTAATATGGTGGCGTTGACGTCAGATGTTGTGGATGTAATTGTCTCTAACGGAACTGAAGTAAGATGACCAGGTAGGTTATTACACAGCTGGCTGTATGAGTAGCTAATATGGTGGCGTTGACGTCAGCTGTTGTTGTGGATGAGGTTGTCTCGATTGGAACTGAAGTAAGACGACCAGGTAGGTTATTACACAGCTGGCTGTATGAGTAGCTAATATGGTGGCGCCGACGTCAGCTGTTGTGGATGTAATTGTCTCTAACGGAACTGAAGTAAGACGACCAGGTAGGTTGTTACACTGCTGGCTGTATGAGTAGCTAATATGGTGGCGCTGACGTCAGCTGTTGTGGATGTAATTGTCTCTCACGGAACTGAAGTAAGACGACCAGGTAGGTTATTACACAGCTGGCTGTATGAGTAGCTAATATGGTGGCGTTGACGTCAGCTGTTGTTGTGGATGAGGTTGTCTCGATTGGAACTGAAGTAAGACAACCAGGTAGGTTATTACACAGCTGGCTGTATGAGTAGCTAATATGGTGGCGCCGACGTCAGCTGTTGTGGATGTAATTTTCTCGATTGGAACTGAAGTAAGACGACCAGGTAGGTTGTTACACTGCTGGCTGTATGAGTAGCTAATATGGTGGTGCTGACGTCAGCTGTTGTGGATGTAATTGTCTCTCACGGAACTGAAGTAAGACAACCAGGTAGGTTATTACACTGCTGGCTAACTGTAAAAAAGTATATAATAATTTATATATGAGTTTAGATGATCATCCGAAAGTATACTAAGTCAACAACAGGTTATATACCCTTTTGGCTTAAACTGCAAACAAAATAAATAGCAGAGATACATGAGTACTTTAAGGACTTGCAAATCACATATAAAGCTAGAGGTTAAAGTTTGTCTTATTTTACCAGGCATAGTTAGAGCTGAAAACTCCTATTTAACACTTAACCTGGGGACCAACGGCTTTAGGTGACTTCCAAACCACGAGCAGGGCAAAATCTATTAGTTGTCACATCGGAAATCTAACCTGGACCGTTTTCGTGGCAAGCCAGTGCCTTAGTCCCTAATCTACAGCCGCTCCAGCATGTACAGAAAGAAAATAAATAACTGCTCTCTATTAGAGCAAATTGTCAAAACACATAAACTAACATGTTTGGATGAACGAACAGAATTCACTGCTGAATACAATCGTATCAATAAAACCATAGTGAAAAAATAATTAAATATTAATTTAAATATATCTTGTGTAAAGAAGTAATTTAAATAATAATAATAATTCATAGTTACCAAAATCTTAGGTAAAATTACAATCGGCGTTGTTTTAAAGTTATTTGTGAGTGGCGGATTGTTCATATTGGTAGATTTGTTGGGAAATTCGGGGCGATAAACTCACATAACTGTCAACGTAAAATAATTACGTACTAGAAAAAACAAACTAAACGAGTTAATAATTAAAAAAATAAAATGGATTTAACATATACTTGACAACAACAAAATGGGTAAAGATATAAAAAAATACTTAAGAATTAATTTGTGCTGATGTCATATTTACTCCATAGTTATTATCAATAAAATATTTTCTTATGAATTTATTATTTTTTTATAGTCACACATTTGTAGCACCGTTGTCAAGATATTATTTTTACCTGTGGAATGATGTTGCAATGAACTTGAAAGAGGCCAAGACCCGAAAATCCTACCTTCTGATGTAGTAGCTGAAGAAGAAATCGTTTCATCTGAAACACAAATATTTAAACATTTTTGTTATAAACATTTGAAATGTATTGCTCTTATTTCCAGTGGAAATAAAATAATTCATCAAGGCACACAGTAAACTATTATTAAGCTGAACTAACGGCTGTCATATTGACCTGGAAAAGTGAGGTTATGTTAGTCTTGAGAACGTCCAGCTATACTTGTGTTGCTTGTATATATAGTAGAATAATAATTAAGATAAATTTGAAAAATGTTCAAATAATATCAATACTAAGAGATAAAATGAAATTTATGTTTTTTGGCTGACAAACTGCGCCACGTTAGATATTTGGTCTAACCTCGGGTATATTAAATATAATTTAACCCCAATTTCAAGACCTGATTGATCGAAGGATATTTACAGCTATGCAGTATATTCTACGTGAAATATTCATTCCGATCCTAAATGGCATTAATTTATTTGCATAGAGAGACGTAAACCAAGATAAACATTTGTCATAAGAGACATCTCTTTTAGTGGCTACTTCTAGATGTGTTTTTATATTGATTATTATTTTAGCTCTGCAAGACTCTTACTTCAGTTATAAATAATGTTTTATATATTCAGCAAGAATAGTGTTGATTGCACAACAAGTCATTACTCATAAAAATATTATTTTATGACGAAACATTTAAATGACCGATCACGACAAATCTACATGTTAACTTTTTCAACAACGCTGTTCTCATATCAGGAACTTAATAAAGATATTTTATGTTTCAATTTAAAAATTATTTAATACGTTATTCCCAAAAAATATTTATTTATTCCCAAATCTATATACTCCTAGTTATCTTTGACGATGTTGCCTCCAGAACACATAAAAATTCAATCCCAAAAGGAGGAGCTATCGTGTGAATATGAACACCACACATTCACAATAGCCACTGAGTGTGCACTACAATAAAATAATGAAGTGAAGTCTATAAAACTCACTGTCAGTAGAAAAGATAGCACTAAACAACATACAAGAACTGAAGGTGGCAAACAAGAATCTAAAACAGTGACACACACCCATATTGACATTAAATCGTCAGAAAATATGTCGTTGAGACTGAACTGGGACAAATCTTGCTAAAAATGTTATTGGTTATTTTAATGGTGATTGGAAAACATGTACTTTTCATCCGAGTGTATCAGTCAAAATATTCATGAAAATGTGCTCAATTTAACTTGCATATTTTAATATTTTGAGCAAAAAATTCATATTTCTGTAGTTATTTTGAAATGAAACTTTTCTTAATAAACGTCTTTTGAGTAATATTTATAATCAATTGTGGTTTGCCACTGACCAACTACACGACGCCCACGGTATATAGAATAGACTGTTCACTATAATGTGATTTTATGTCAAAAGAAGTTGTAACGATGGGTTTTGGGAGGATTATCTATTACATAGCTACTGCTAGACAGAAAAAGTCACTACTACACTTAGTGTTGGCCTCTGTCATTCATCTGACAAGCAAAGTTAGGATGAGTCTCATTCATTTGTTACTTTTTTATGACTATTAAGAGGAATTACTTCTCAATTAGGAAATGTTTTATCTGTTATCAGTGTTGTGGAATAAAATCCTATGTATCTGAAGCTATACAATGACTCGACTACCAAGTAAATTATTAAAACGGCCCATCTAATAAGGTACGACAAACCTTTATGACTCTGGGTTGAGAATCGATACCACTGTACTATGAACGTGTGTGGGTGGAAGGGTCAATAATATGTACTTGTATGGAGTTAAGGGTCAATATCACTGTACGCTTGTGGGTGGAAGAGTCAATGGCACTGTACGTGTATAGAGTTATGAGTCAATACCACTGTACGTGTGTGGGTGGAAGAGTCAATGGCACTGTACGTGTATAGAGTTATGAGTCAATGCCACTGTACGTGTGTGGGTGGAAGAGTCAATGGTACTTTACGTGATTGGAGTTAATGGTCAATACCACTGTACGTTTGTGGGTGGAAGAGTCAATGGCACTGTACGTGATTGGAGTCTAATATCTATAAAGCCGCATGTGTAACTCACTGACTCACTCACTCACTCACGTATAAAAATTCTAACCCACTTCCATATGAGCTAGAAACTTGAAATTTGGCACACTTGTAGCTTTTGCTAAGCAACCGACCGCAAAATTCTGAAAATTAAAATTTTTTAACTTTTAACCCTCCAAAAAAATCAAAATGGCGGACGGGAATTTTGAATTGCCTGCAGAGTTTTACTAACGGCTTAATTGTGGGCAAACCGTTGGTTGTAGAACAAATCTGACAGCATAGTGCATATTTCTAATTAAATTTCCTACAATTTTGGTCAGATAACTTTTTTTGTATTTTTGATAATAACTACGCAAAAAATCATTAATTTTCACATTTCGTTCAAAAAATGTTATTTTTGTTTTGTTTTGTTTTTCGTATTTTACTGCATTATAACGATAATTTAAGAACTTAAACTCCTACACACTACTTAATAATACTAATTTGTTATCAAAACTACCATTAAATTCGATTTTGCACTGTCCATAACCTAGAAAAAATCCAAAATGGCTGACGTGAAAACGTTTATCTTTTTGCAGAGTTGAGGTTTTTGTTTTACTGAAACTTTAATTTTTAGTTTATTGAACACCAAATGACATATTAAAATTGACAATAAAATTATGCACAAAAAGTATCCTGTATATTTTTGTGCTATATACAATAGTTTCCTCAGAAAAAGGCGGTAAACTTGAGTTCTTTCGAAAACACGTGATTTTTTTTGAATAGTTCCTCCCATTTAAGCATGATTTAAAGGTGCTAAAAACTTAAAATCCTACACGTTATTTACGTTTAGAACTTTGTTATCAAACTGCTATACTTTTTGATTTTTCACTGTTTATAACCTAGAAAAAATTCAAAATGGCTTACGTGAAATTGCTGTACTGTTTGCAGACTTGAAGATTTTGTCTTACTGAAGCTGTAACATTTTGTTTAGATAGCATCTAATGAAATTTTCAACCTAAAAATTAGATGCTGTACAAAAAATGTAATGTACATACAAAAATCTATGTACCACAAAAGATACATACTATAGTTTCCTCGCAAAAAGTCAGTAAAGTTGTCAAAAACAAGTGATTTTTTTTGGAAGAGATCATCCTATTTAATCATAATAAAAGAAGCCAGAAACCTAAAACCTTACATACTATTTACCCTAACATTTCCTGTTACTAAATTGCTATACAATTGGATTTTGCACTTTTCATTAAAAAAAAAATCATAATGTCTGACGAAAATACGCTTACCTATTTGCACAGTTGAGGTTTTTGTTTGACAGAATCTGTAATAATTAGTTGGATAACACCTAATGAAATATTCAAACTAACAATTCAATTCTGTACGAAATGTGTCATAAACCTTTTGTGGTATATTCAATCGTTTCCTCACAAAAGTTTATAAATTTGAATACGTGCTTCCGTTATCAACTTAGATAGTATCCAATAAAAAACTAAGGTAATTTCTTATGATCATCTTGGATAGAACCCCCCCCCCCCCCAGATCATATTGGAAGCCCCCTGTGATCAACGGATAATCACCCGTTATCACCAAAAATGGCGGACGGGAATTTTGAATTGGTGACAGTATACTTCAGATTTGTAATTAAATTTCCTACAATTTTGTTAAGAAGTAATTTTTTGGTATTTCTGATATTAACTATGCAAAAAATCATCAAATTTCACTTTTCGTTTAAAAAATTCTATTTTTGTTAGGTTTTTCATATTTCATTGCTGTATTACGATAATTTAAGAACCTAAAACCCGTACACACTATTTAACTTAACTACTTTGTTACGAAAACTGCTATAAAATATGATTTGTAACTTTTCATAACCTAAAAAAAATCAAAATGGTTGACTTGAAAACGCCGACCTCTTTGCAGAGTTGAAGTTTTTTTTACTAAAGCTGTAATATTTAGTTTGGACAACATCTAATAGAATATTTAAATTATATATTTAAATGCTTTCTATATAATACATTCCTTCACAAAAAGTAGGTAAAGTTGAGTTTTGTCAAAAATATGTTACTCACTTATTCACACGTATTCAAATTGTGTACAAAACTTTACGGACAGTTAAACTATATATAAAAACAGTTTGTATTCATTTTTGTTGCCTAAAGGCCAATCATAGTTTTACGCTGTATTTTCGGAATTTGTTTGTTAGTTTAGGCACCCTCCAGTGGCTGCGATAAACGATTTTAGAACAGTTGGTAAACGGGGCCCTTGTCGATTGAAACGTGTCGCTCCAGCGTCTGCGAGAAACGTTTTTAGAACGGTTGGTAGGCCCGGCCCTCAGTCGATTGAAACAAGTCCCACCGAGGTTATATAAGGATGACGCCGCTTTCCATGCCTCAGTCTGACACCCTACGGTCTCTACACGCTTGAATTACCTTCAGTACTGAACTGTTCAATTGTTTGGCTTTCTGCCCTATCGAAAACTGAATCGTTTTCACTGCAGGGTGATACGAATCTTCTATCATCGCTATTTTTCAACATAAACTCTTAGTTAGTTTATACTCCCGTTTCTTTAATTTAATACGTTTTTATTGTGATTAGTAATAAATCACAAATTTCTTCTGATTGTTTTCGAGACTTTATATTATTTTTTGTTTCCAATTTCTTCCTCTCCATTTACTTTAATTGTAATTTTACATTTTAACTCTCTACGATGGCTTCTCATCAACAGATTTTATTTTTGTGTTACCGAGGGGTCCTTTCATCAGGGCAACAATGAACTCTTCACATGGAGTAGAAATGCTCAGTGTGTGGCTAATTCTGCTTGTGCCCTTGCATGGAAAAGTCTTGGTGGACATTTTCGACAAATGCAATCCTTATGAGTGGTGATCGCATTTACAAAACACTGCGTATTGAGAACTGTACTGGTTATGGGCGGTACTTGTTTTCAGAAGAACTACCATCATTCATTCATGTTTTGAATCAGTCAGTTTCTCTGTTACAACTAGAGCACATTTACGATGCACTTTATCTTCTAACGAACAATGATTAGCATGACACTGTTTCGTCACTTACTGAAAAATTACAAGACATATTGGCTGCAAATCAAAAAGATATCGGATTCCTTTTCACGGGTCAAACAGTTACTGTCTCCTTTTGGAGGGTAAATGAACTGCTGTATCTGTTTTATCCACATCCAGTGAATGAAAAGCGCCATTTTGATTTGTCCAATGATGGTAATAATCTGGCCCGCCTATTTCTGTGTGACAGCTACTTTTCACTGGCCAGTTTGATGTAGTCGAATGCAGCTCTGGATGGAGTTGCAAGAAAGTTCACCATAACTCAGCTGACTTTGGGGAAAACTGCCACACAAGACGTTACTATTGTCCCTGAAGAACCGCGAATTGATGGCCCTCCAAACCAATTATATGAACCAATCTATACATCTAATGTAGACTCGCAGGAGTCTTATGTCGATGTTAAGTTAAAATTGATGCCTGTGGTTGTGTTATCACCATTAAAAGACATTTCTCCTTCGACCAGGCCATTATTGAGCAAAATGCCTGGCAGACCTAAAAAGGTTAAGCGAGGACGTCCAAAGAGCTTGATGAGTACTCGACAGGAATAGCTTACAGATGCAAAAAAAGCTACAGTAAAAATAAACCTCAGATAAATAGAGGTGCTGTAAGACGTTACACTGACCAGCATCCCGAGATCAACCGAGAAGCTGTTCGACGTTATAACGATCAGAATCCTGGAGCTTCCTGCCAGAGAGTAGAGGCTTTTCGATTGAAGAATCCCTCATTTTCCAACATGAGACACGCTCGGAAGATTGGTGAAAAAGGCCCAATGGCGTACTGAAGAGACTACAATTTAAATGGTATTAGTTCATTTAAACACCGTAAAGTATGTCTTTGGGAAGAGGAAATTTACAAGTGTTCGTACTGTCATGCTCGACGGTTTGAGGAAGAGAAAGACAGAAAAAAGTGTTGCTGTGGTGAGGGAACATATAATATTCTTATTCTACCTCCTTTGGACGCACCGTTTTATACTAATCGTCATTTCCTAGAACGATCCAAAGCATACAACGACCTGTTTGCCTTCTGTGCACTAGGGGTGTCTGGTGGGTACCGTCATCCTAGTGGACTCTCCTTCAAAGTCAAAGGAAGAATGTACCACAAAGTTTACAATCTGGACGCCGCTGGTCAAAGGTTCGCGTCAAGGAGGTTTGGGGGCGAAGCCCCCAACAAGCAAAGCGAGTTAATGGTCAATACCACTGTACGTTTGTGGGCGGAAGAGTCAATGGCACTGTACGTGATTGGAGTTAAGGATAAATACTAATGTACGTTTGTGGGTGGAAGATTCAATGGCACTGTACGAGTATAAAGTTATGAGTCAATACCACTGTACGTGTTTGGGTGGAAGAGTCAATGGTACTTTACGTGATTGGAGTTAATAGTCAATACCACTGTACGTTTGTGGGTGCAAGAGTCAATGGCACTGTACGTGTATAGAGTTATGAGTCAATACTAATGTACGTTTGTGGGTGGAAGAGTCAATGGTACTTTAAGTGATTGGAGTTAATGGTCAATACCACTGTACGTTTGTGGGTGGAAGAGTCAATGGCACTGTACGTGTATAGAGTTATGAGTCAATACCACTGTACGTGTGTGGGTGGAAGAGTCAATGGTACTTTACGTGATAGGAGTTAATGGTCAATACGACTGTACGTTTGTGGGTGGAAGAGTCAAAGGCACTGTACGTGTATAGAGTTATGAGTCAATACCACTGTACGTGTGTGGGTGGAAGAGTCAATGGTACTTTACGTGATTGGAGTTAATGGTCAATACCACTGTACGCTTGTGGGTGGAAGAGTCAATGACACTGTACGTGTATAGAGTTATGAGTCAATACCAATGTACATTTGTGGGTGGAAGAGTCAATAGTACTGTACGTGTATGGAGTTAATGGTCAATACCACTGTACGTTTGTGGGTGGAAGAGTCAATAGCACTGTACGTGATTGGAGTTAAGGGTCAATACCAATGTACGTTTGTGGGTGGAAGAGTCAATGGCACTGTACGTGCATGGAGTTAAGGGTCAATATCACTGTACGTTTGTGGGTGGAAGAGTCAATGGCATTGTTCGTGTATAGAGTTAAGGGTCAATACCACTGTATGTTTGTTGGTGGAAGAGTCAATGGCACTGTACGTGCATGGAGTTAAGGGTCAATATCACTGTACGTTTGTGGATGGAAGAGTCAATGGCATTGTTCGGGTATGGAGTTAAGGGTCAATATCACTGTACGTTTGTGGGTGGAAGAGTCAATGGCATTGTTCGTGTATAGAGTTAAGGGTCAATACCACTGTATGTTTGTGGGTGGAAGAGTCAATGGCATTGTTCGTGTATGGAGTTAAGGGTCAATACCACTGTATGTTTGTGGGTGGAAGAATCAAAGGCATTGTTAGTGTATGGAGTTAAGGGTCAATACCACTGTATGTTTGTGGGTGGAAGAGTCAATGGCACTGTACGTGTATAGAGTTAAGGGTCAATACCACTGTATGTTTGTGGGTGGAAGAGTCAATGGCATTGTTCGTGTATGGAGTTAAGGGTCAATACCACTGTATGTTTGTGGGTGGAAGAGTCAATGGCATTGTTCGTGTATGGAGTTAAGGGTCAATACCACTGTATGTTTGTGGGTGGAAGAGTCAATGGCACTGTACGTGCATGGAGTTAAGGGTCAATACCACTGTATGTTTGTTGGTGGAAGAGTCAATGGCACTGTACGTGCATGGAGTTAAGGGTCAATACCACTGTATGTTTGTGGGTGGAAGAGTCAATGGTACTTTAAGTGATTGGAGTTAATGGTCAATACCACTGTACGTTTGTGGGTAGAAGAGTCAATGGCACTGTACGTGTATGGAGTTAAGGGTCAATATCACTGTACGTTTGTGGGTGGAAGAATCAATAGCACTGTACGTGATTGGAGTTAAGGGTCAATACCACTGTATGTTTGTTGGTGGAAGAGTCAATGACACTGTACGTGTATGGAGTTAAGGGTCAATACCACTGTATGTTTGTTGGTGGAAGAGTCAATGGCACTGTACGTGCATGGAGTTAAGGGTCAATACCACTCTACTTTTGTGGGTGGAAGAGTCAATGGCACTGTACGTGTATGGAGTTAAGGGTCAATAATCACTGTACGTTTGTGGGTGGAAGAATCAATGGCATTGTTCGTTTATGGAGTTAAGGGTCAATACCACTGTATGTTTGTTGGTGGAAGAGTCAATGGAACTATACGTGCATGGAGTTAAGAGTCAATATTACTGTACGTTTGTGGATGGAAGAGTCAATGGCATTGTACGTGTATGGAGTTAAGAGACAATATTACGGTACGTTTGTGGATGGAAGAGTCAATGGCACTGTACGTGTATGGAGTTAAGAGTCAATATTACTGTACGTTTGTGGATGGAAGAGTCAATGGAACTGTACCTGTATGGAGTTAAGAGTCAATATTACTGTACGTTTGTGGATGGAAGAGTCAATAGCATACCACTGTATGAAGATGGGTGTGGAGACATTTTGCTTCACTATTTAACTTCCAACAATTTATACTAACACTTTATTTAGTTTTTTAAATATTTCTTAAAACGTTTCCTAAAACGATTATAAATTTATATTTAAAACAGACCAATTCGTCTATACATTTATAATAAGCTAGTAAAGCCATCCAATGCGATTTAACAGAACCCAAACAACATCCAATGTTTATATTCCATCAACCGGCTTTTTGATATCAAATGCAACAATTAGTATGTATCAGTTGAATCTGATAAATTAATGCTGTAAAATTGCAATAGTTTCCAGGACCATACTTATTAATTTAGCTTTAATTTACTTAATTCTTCGTAGTGTACTCACCAGGTGTTTAACACTCTGTTCTACTTCCAAGTTCATCAATTTGCTGATGATTGGAGCAGATTCTTTTGCCTAAGAAAATATGAATACATGTATAACAATGTATTTAAATGGTTAGTACAGTTATAACTTTGCATTTACAGAAAACTACATTTCTCATGATAGCATTTATATTATACAGTAGTTTCTATTTTTACCACTGTTTACAGTTATTGCAGACATAAACCTATTGTTATAAAGACTAAAAGTAGTTTTGTAAACAGATTTTTATTCCAGTACTCGATTGAAAATCGTAAGTACTCCTAAAACAAGGCAATGCCAACTTTTATCATTACTAAATTGAATATTCATAGTTAAGTAAAAAATGAAAATTACCTTTTTTAAATGACGTTCTAGTAATATTTTGACTTGAACTGAAATAAATAAAATATACACTCCGTTTCATAAAAATATAATTTAAAATAACAGCTATATAAAAATATAACATTTTTTTAATTAATAAGCCTTAAATTTATAATAATTATGACGAAGTATCGAGCACCTCTACCCCACTATATTAGCACATCAACTCGTATTTAACAATACTTAGATAAACTTTCATAATAGATTTTTATCCAAGTTACTTTTAAAAATATAGACAAGAAATTGTCGTCAGAAAACTGGATTATAAAGGAACACTTTTTTATATTTGTAAGTTTTTTAAATAATTTTGTCATATCGCTTTTTATTTATAGATTGTTATATCAGAAATTGACTTTTTTATAATGTTTTCCATTCTCAGATATAAAAATGGTTATCTAAACTTTAACTTTAGTAACTGTTTCATGGTTTGGCATTTTTTAAAATAATTTTAGACGTTTACCCCATTCCAAACAGTTTAGCCATTATAATTGAACACAGTAGCTAAGAATAGACATCTTTTTCTAGTTAATGGCCACCATTTTATATTTCCAATGGCATGAATTACAAATATACCAACCTTATAAGATCCGTCAATGAATTTGTCTATCAATGGTATATAACTAAAAATAAAGACAAAATGTCAAATTTCCGGGTTACAGTGAAAACTTAAATTAAACATATGTGAAGGGAAAAGGTTCCTAAACTATGCATACATACAGTAATTATATTATGACTAGCAGTAGTTATTCTAAATAAATGTTTTACCTATTTTCTCGTTATTTACTTACCACTTTTGCGACTTGTGTAGCAGGCCAGATGAATAGGAACACCTGAGAAACGTAAGCGGTCAGCCTTGCAATATTTGTGATACAGAACATGACAATAATAGGTTCCAAGGGATGTAGGAATAACTGGAATAAGTAGTAAAGAGTGATCAGAATTTGGACGAACAGGGAAAATATAGTGAAAAAAAGCTGACTGCGGTAGAAGAGATTAGATTGTTGGACGACCTCCGTGAGCTGCCAGTATGTGTCCAGGAGGTCCTGTATCCTGGCTATCGAAGGGACTTCACCTAAAATATAGGTAACATTGTAGAAGTTGATGACTACTTAGGAGAATATGTATAAAAGCAAGTGAATTCAGAGGAGGTAAATATTTTGTATTTATATTATGTAAGAGAAATGTTGAATATGGTACCCACTAGGACTTTATAATTTGTCGAAACTGTAATATTTACATTGTGTGAAATAGCATAAAGGTTACTAGATGATCCAGTTTTTCAAATTTGTATTAACGATTTATAATTTCATGAAAACTGTGAACTAATATTAACTATTTTATTTTATCTTAATGAATATAGTTTAACATTAAAATGAGGATCCACTAGTAACTTTTGCGCTCTTAAGAACGATGTTAAAATCACAATTTTCTAGCCTATCATTAGGTATCTGTATTGATCAACATTGACTACTGTTGTAATGGGATACAAGACCAATATGGTGGTTACTCTTCTTGACTTTTCAATTACTTGAACCTAACAAACTATATTTTTAATACAATTAAAACCATAACCATACAACCACACATACCAAAACCATGCGTAAGTGATAGTAAGAGAAGAGTTAATGTACTAAACTAGTGTACTTGGTGAGTATACGGGCCAAGTATGAACAAAGTTTAGGCAATTTAAAGACAAGTTATTTTCTCATCAAGCCTCCATTACATAAAAAAGTATTAATATATAATTTAGCAGACATTTAGTTACTAATAGGAGTGTTGTATCATTTTTTGAATAACATTTTTCATATAATAAGTATTGTGATTTTATTTATTTGGATAATTCAATATTCATGTTTACTAATTAACTTTAATTCAATTTCCTTTAGTTAAGGGTTTTTAGTTTGTTATTTCTTTTGTGATATCTTTATGTTTTAGATTTGAACTTATTGTTCGTTTTTGTGTTATATTGTTTTTTGTAATGCTAGTTTTGTAAACAGCGTCGTTCTACCTAATCGTTATTGCTTAGTTTGGTTTCCTGCACAGTTTTAATTTGTTTTTAATACCCTTTTCGTTCCTATACTTTATTGAAATTCTTTAGTTTCTATTGATATTTTTAATTTGTTAAGATATGGAATTTATTGCTATGAATTACACTGTCATGTCACTGTTGTATTTTACTATAAATGTTGTTCCTTAGAATACACTTTATTTTATTGAAGGAAAGTGTTCACATGTAAAATGTTCGTATCATTGTATGCTGGATTTTTTTGCATTGGTATTATAATAAATATTACATTTTTTAATTGATTGTCTTAAAGAAGTGCCTTTAATCTAACTATTGTCCTTTGATTTAATAAAACAAAGAGAATGTCATTTACTATCCCATGCATAAGTTAAAGATTTTTTCATAAAATTTGCCGGCGTGGCCAAGGCTTGCGACTGCAGAGGGCAAGGTTCGAATCCCCACGTGCCAACGGTCTATGAATAAACGCACAGGCCTGCAGGTTCATGTGAACTGGTGTGTGAAATTAGAAAATAAAAACGTTCCACGCTTTTATATTTTACCTCCAAAATTTTATCATTTTTCAGTTTATAAAATATGATTAATATCCTTAAATAGCTGCGTGTATAAAAAATCAATGCCAATAGTCACACTGCAATAAATATAATTTAAT
Source organism: Stictocephala bisonia (assembly GCA_035578905.1). Classification (NCBI taxonomy): domain Eukaryota; kingdom Metazoa; phylum Arthropoda; class Insecta; order Hemiptera; family Membracidae; genus Stictocephala; species Stictocephala bisonia. The sequence goes on along the minus strand of JAQJVL010000455.1, from coordinate 546,104 downwards.
TATTGAACATTTCAAAATTATGTAAATCCCCTCCAATAATGAACACAACTCTTAAAATAAGTTTAAATGTATATGTATACAGGGTCTTTGACGAACACCCTGTTAAACTTCCGTACACGGTTGTATAGGTCAAAATAAAGAGAAAGTCAATAGTAAATGTTTTTCAAAAAACATTTAGTTTACCAGATATCCCCCATTTTGTACTTTTTACAAAAGATTTTTATCTCTAAATTAACTTAACCGATCTTTATCTTTATCTAGAATGAACATAGATTTGATTTAATTTAAAAGTTCAAAATGGTGGCCATTTTAACTGTTTAAACGGATATTGCGGGAAAACAGCAAAAATACAAAATGTTTTATTATTCATATTTTTATACAATTTTATTACCAATCTGTCAGTATCAAAATAATTAGAATCTGACAAAAAATTACCTAGACTCATTTACATTTGTGTTGAGAGGCAGCAAAAAGCCTGTTTTCTCATTTGTCAACAGCCATAAGTTATTACTTATTGAAATGGTTAAATGTAATTTGGTTAATGTAATTTTTTTAAATTTACAGATGGGCAATAACATTGTTAAAAACGCTCTATTATGGATTTTTGTACTTTTTTCTGTTTTTCCACAAATTCCGCAAAACAAATAAAATAACCGCCATTTTGAAATTTTGAATCGGATAAAGTTGACTGTTTTTCTAGAATAGGTCTCTATTATTTTAACATGCATAACGAGTTTCAGTTAGTATCATTTACGTTAACTCGGAGATACAAATATTTTTGTGAAGAAAAAACAAAATGGCCAATATATGGTTAACGAAGCGTTTTTTGAACAAAAATATTCATAGTTTTTTCCATTTTTTGACCTATGTAAACATTTTTCGAAGTTTGTCAGAGTTTTCGTGAAACACTTTGTGTAGTAAAATTAATTATTGCCTGAATATTGATAACTATGTAACATATATTTATGTACAACTACAACCAGTTATAATATGAAATGTTTTCATATCTAACACAAATTATTCTAACTATTGAAAAAAAATAAGAAAATAAGTACCACTTGACTGGATCACGCCTGTTCTGATTCTCTCATTTAGCATTCTGAAACGTTGGTAAAAGTGGCTGCAAAGGTGGTAAAAGTGCATTCCGTTGGCACAACTGAAGTAACCCAAGAACAAATTGACAACATATACCTGATAGACTGTTAATTGGGGTATGAAGTAGGTAGTAGTTATGGTACAAGCTATGGCAAAAGTCAACATTCCCAAGGGAAATAATGACAACGGCATAATGTTAGCTTGACAAAAACGGAGGCCTAATTTTATATCCAAACACCTGAGGGAGTTGTATATATCTATCATATTGTTACAGTTTATTGCACAGCTGATGACGGTGAGCATAGCCATTGTAGAAAGTGTGATTAGGTCTACAAGTATAAAGAAACCATTTTTGTTGGTAACCATGAATATGGACCGCCCATGAACAGCTTCGACAATGCCAAATACTGTAGCAAAAATTGAACCGCTGGAAAAAACACAGTTCAAAATAATTCCAAACGTACAAAAAATGGGCGAAAACGAAAGGACAGTTCTTCCATTTGGTGAAGTTTTAAATAGAACTGGTAAAATTCCTGATATTTGGCAGAGAACCAACAGTGGACGTGCCGGCAACAAATCCATTATTGTACTAATGTGACGTTTGTAGGGGAGAAATATTCTTCGATTCAGTAGTTTGACAGGGAAACAATCTACTGTTGGTTTAAGCTCCGTAGACATTTGTATTGTTTGAGTTGAGTCTATTGATTTTAATTCTTAGTATATCAGTGTCATTTCATTTTCGTCATATTGTGTAAACAAATTTATTTACTTTACAACTTAATGTGATACCTAAGCTAAACTTTTAAATAATAAAAAAGTACAGTACTTGAATATGGGTCACCTCATATACTCAATAACTGTTGTGACCCAACGTGTCGATATACAGTAGTAGTTTGACGGGGAAATAATATAATGTTGGCTTAAGCTCCGTAGACGTTTGTATTATTTGAATTTAATCCATTGATTCTATTTCTTAGAATATCAGGTACAGTTCATTTTCACCATACTGCGTAAACAAATTTATTTACTTTACACCATAATGTGATAGCTAAGCTAAACTCTGAAATAATAAAATTTTCTTGTAAATATTTACCTCAAATAGTCAATAACTGTAATGACCCAGAGTATTCGATAAATATGTTCTCAACTTCATTAAAATACTAGTAGACTGCTCATTCTAAATTAATCAATATTTCAAATTCTTTAGGTATCAAAGGTAGAAAGAACATTGGATTGGTTTAACTCATTTTTAAATAATAAGAAGCAATATGTAGATTAAGTAACTGTAAAATAAATGATCCCTCATTTATTATAATAAATGAATAAATACGTACAGTGGTATTGACCCACGCGTCCACTCATACATGTCCAGTGGTATTGACCCACCCACCCACCCATACACGTTCAGTGGTATTGACCAACCCACCCATACACGTCCAGTGGTATTTCATATCTTATTTGTCTTATCTTATTTGTCAACCTCATCACCCACCCAGCTCGTGTCACGTCACTTGTGTAATTTGTGTTTTTCTTCACATTGCAGGCTTAATTTGTTTAAAGATAACCTCTTACATTAAGTTGCACTAACCTAATCTCAATAATTCAAATTGTAAACTGAATTAAAGGATTTGATCATCTGAGCATATTAAAATATGTTTGCCAAGTTCCACGGGCCAAAGTCTTAAAGTTTTTAGAAACTATGATCATTCAATATATTTATTTTGCCGTTATATTCGTGTAAAAAACTTCACTTTCTTAGATTAATATTTGAAATAAAGATATACGAACGTGCATAATCCATGCCCCAGTACATAACCAAATTTGTAAAAAAACTATAAGAAAATAATAATTATTATTAATTATTACTAAAAAGGTTGTAGGTCAAAATACATAAACGTATACTGAATTACAATTTGAAATAAACATTTATCTGTGTATAGAATATAATCATCTCTGTAGAATAATTTTTAGTTAATATAGGCTTAAACAAATTAGTGTATTCTGTATCAACAAAATTGAATCTCTCGGTACATTTAAACATAACACTGTTGATAATTCATTATTATTTGACACTTTCGTGTTGATATAATATATAAATAAATAAATACTATAAGCAGTAATTAACACATTTATCTTCCTGTAAGCTGTAAACACCCGTTGTGACATACAAGACTGTATGGTTCATGAGTGAAATGAAAAGACAACTGTAAGAATTAACTTCATTATTTTATTAAACCCAAATTTTTTCAATTAGATAAACACTATTCTATACCTAATTCAATTCATTTCATAAAAAAAAGAACATGAAATTATCATTAACACCTCATTTTCTTAATTGATACAATCATAGATTTACGTTTCTTTAAGAATATATTTAGTTTTCAGAGACAAATTTTTAATAGTAACTTGGCTTTGAATCATTTTCAATGGCATCAGGAACCTCTGGTACATTTCATATTTCAGATAAATAATTTTAAAAGTATCTGATTTGACTAGTGTTAGAATTTAAGTTGTTATTCAATATATTATTATTACTCCTGAACCAGATAAAATATCATTAAATAAACGAATACAACAATATTCCGATGTACCATTTAGTTGTACATCACTGAATCAGGATTCTCTCAAGAACATTATAATTTAAGAATTAAACAGTATTTTTAATTTTTAATTATTCCTTTCATTGGCACTACTGCCAAACAATATTTTCTTCAACACATTTTTACGCATTTAGCAAAGACATACACGTACTGGATGTTGTTGTTGTTGTTTTAATGGTCATACAATACTTATTATATTATTAGATAATTTATTACGTTATTTAATTTTTTAAGTCATGAAATATCATAAATTTGATTATTTTTCTGTAATATTTTACCGTAATTTAAATCATGTAAAATCTCTGTGTGCATGAAAATAATAAATGTATCTAGCAAGTCATTAAAAATGAACTATTTATTAAAAAACTACATTGTAATTACATGCAAAACTGATTTACAGACTTTAAAAATAATTAAAATTGCCGCGTTGCTCTCCTAGATATACTGAATATTTGTTGGGTTTTGTTTAGGTATGTTTATTACATAATAATTGTTTAAAACATCCTAGTTTAAAAGTATGAAGTTTGATTAATAACGTTATACATGAAAACAGAATGTTGATATTTCCAAAAGTATATCTCGGACAATTTTAAAGCTAATAATAATAATCTTTGGAGAAGAAAAACAATTATGAAATCGATCATCTATAATACATTAAATAATTGAATTAAATGTACTCATTTTTGCACATTAAATCTTTATGAGAAGCAAACTGAATTAAGTTATTTCTCATGAATTCAAGTAAGGAATAAAATAGAAATGTAATAATACATTTGATTTATCTTTATTGATATTTTTAATTTATGTAAAATTATTCATATATAGAAATTGAATGGTTTTTAAGTAAAATATTTTGCGCATAAATTTGATGATTTGTGGTTATCTTTGTTAGAGAGACGATAAATCTCTACTCAATTGTCGTATGCAATTAATTTTGAAGTAAACACTTTAACTGGTGAACTTTTAATTTAAAAGTTATATAGAATTGCAATAACGAGTATTTTAAAGTTAAATAAATTCAATTATGTACTAAAAATAAAATACATAAAAAAAATAAATATTCGTTTAAATATTATAATTAATTTATAATTGATACATCATCTATTAGGTTTCAATACCATAGGTAATCAATATTTAAAATACATTAAATTAAAAGTATTGCCTTTCAAACAAATACAGATATATAGTTTGTACATGCTAAAACATATAAATGATAATTCCATTACAACCTGAACATTGAATTTTTATAGTGTAATAAATGAGGCGTTTTCTACACTAAAATATATTTGTGATATAATACATTGAACAATTGATTGTTCCACTTTACAGTGAAATGTACTAATTTTAACTTAAGTCCTATAATGTGTCCTATAATAGGTGAAAACTAACTAAAGTGCTGTTGTCGAACAATTTTTAATAACGATAGTTACCAAAGTGCACTGATATTGTAAACCATTACCATTAAAACTAAAGGTAAATGTATCAACTAGATAGTGTACTAAATATTTTTACTAGTACCTAGTTGATATTTAGTTATGATGCAATTTATTTCTAAGTAAAAAACTGTAAATTAAAAATTAACGTAGAATAAGTCATGCTAATTAGGAGAAATATTTTTCATCCTTTTAATAAACGGGTTTAAGGAAAATAATTTTGAATAAACTTGTTTTTTAGTTCAATGCAATAAGAATATATGTATATAGAAAAATGCATTCCAAATAATGTCCTACTAATTTAGTAGTCTGAATTCATGATTCTCGTGGACAAAAATCTATTTAATGTTAAAATAGAGCTCATTATAAAAGAAAATTATGGAACTTTGTAGTAATGCGAATATTTACAACAAAGCAAAATTCGTAAACAAGTTATACGTGATTTATATCTCGCTTTAAGTATTAAATAGTTGTATCAGCTAAAACGTAGAGTAGTAAATCTGGAGGATTATTGAATAATGTACTTTTATGATAAAGCATAGATTTTATTTATTTACCCTAATAAGTGGAATACGATTAAAAAATCACAAGGAAAACTTGTAAGTTTCAGAAGAATCTGTAATGTTTAGAAATGTTCTCTAACATTAAAACAGTGCGAATGAATTATCGCGCATCAATATAAGAACTGTATCTTGCCTCTGCCAGGCAAATGTTCAAGGCTGTTTGGCAATGCAAAGTGTCTAACTTTCTTAATTACTTCTAAATCTAAAAGGTTCATGTTGATGTATTTTATTTTAAGGATATATTAAAGGTATTAGTGCGAGTGGTGGTGAAATGTATTGGAAAATACATGTTCTGTGTAGCTAGTCAGCTGTTGTTCTGAATGAGGATGCCTCACTAAGAACTGAAATAAAATGACCATGTAGTTTATAACACTGGTAGCTATCTGATTAGCTAATATGGTGGCGTTGACGTCAGCTGTTGTTGTGGATGAGGTTGTTTCACTCAGAACTGAAGTAAGACGACCCAGTAGGTTATTGCACTGGTAGCTATCTGATTAGCTAATATGGTGGCGTTGACGTCAGCTGCTGAGGATGTGATTGTCTTGCTCGGAACTGAAGTAAGACTACCAGGTAGGTTATTACACTGCTGGCTAACTGTAAACAAGTAAATAATAATTTATATTTTAGTTTAGATGATTAACTGAAAATGGTCTAACTTAAAAAATGGTTCAATACTCTATTGGACTCTAACAACCAACAACATGAATAGAATACAGAAAGTTGTCAAGGCATTATACATCAAAACTAGGAATCTTTGACCGAATCTTTGACCGAGGAATTTACAGAAATAAAGTGAAAAATAGGACTCACTACTAGAGAAAACTATGATAATCTTAACTAAAATGGTTAGAAGATCGAAAAAACATTTGATGAAAGACTTCAATCGTCATAAAGAACCTGTAGTAAAACGAACTAAAATAGATTCTACTGCTCATCGTTTTCCTGTAAAGGGAAGTAAATTTAATCATAACTGTATGCAAAGCCCATGAACTATTTTATTCTTTGTAATTAGTTTACTAAATTGAGTCGATGTAAAATAACTAACTATGGCAAAAAAAAATATATATATATATCTATGGATCATTAACACTAAAATAGATTAGGGTAATATTTGATAAAGTATAGTTAATATAGGGGTTTAACTGGAATACTTGAACAAACTTCAGGAGGTTATTTCTGGGGTCAAAACAAGCCTAAAAGTTCTTCTAAACATATGTCCCAATATACACTGGTTTCTGTCTGTCTGTCCGTCTATGTTTTAACATTATAATTTTTTGCTCAACAACAATAAAAGGTAGAGTGTTGAAATTTAGCACATATGCTATTCTAGTAATATTATATTACAAACAAATTGAAAAATATTACTTTGGAAAATTTCAAAATTGTTAAAAACTTTGGCGTTAAATTCCATAAAAACTACACCCTGTATATATATATAAAACACTTTATTCATGTGTAACTAGATTAAAGGAAATATCTCAAATTAAGCATTTCTTGTTTGTTTTCAATAATTAAAATATCATTATTTTATCATCAAATTTCCTACAATTTATTACTTTTGTGTTCTTTTTATACAGGGTGTAGTTTTTATGGAGTTTAACATCAACGATTTTAACCAGCCACTATTTTGAAATTTTCCAGAAATGTTTATTTTTAATTTTTTCCTGTAATACAAAATTACAAGGATAGCACATGCCAAATTTCAACACTACCTTTTATCGTTTTCGAGAAAAAAATACAATGTAAAAAAGACAGACGGAAAAATTTGCATATTAGGACATATTATGTTTACAAGAACTGTTTGGTTTGTTTTTACCCCAGGAACAACCTCCTGTAGTTTGTCTAAGTATTTCAGTTACATTCTGTATACAAAGAATAATTTAAAAATAACGTATGCCGATATATTTTTAGACATATTTAGTCAATTGTTATTGCCAATACAAATTATTTTCTTACAAATATAAGGTTGTTATAGTTATACATTTTACACTTAGTCAAGTTCTCCTATTTTACCTGTGGCATGATGTTGCAATGAACTTGAAAGAAGCCAACACCCGAAAATCCTACTTTCTGATGTAGTAGCTGAAGAAGAAATCGTTTCATCTGAAACAGAAATATGTATTCTGTATTTATTAGTAAGCAACAAACGTTTGATTTTAAACGTTACCAACAAATTGTTCATATTTAATATGAGAATAAAATGAATCATGATACATTGTAAAGTTTTCTTTTAGTAAACTAAATTATCTATTTATTGGCAGTCACGTTGCCCAGAAATAATTATTTTAGGTTAGTACCTCCACTATAAATTCCATCCTAAAATATATTTTTTGGCCACGTAAACATATTGTAAAATTTTTAGTAATGAAATTTACCATTTTAATACCAAAATATAATAAGTTATTGTTATAATAGTGGGTTTGTTTGATACACTTAATATATAGCTCATGTAAGCAGAACCGAATGTTAAGAATCTGTGATATTAATAATATAATCGATAAAGTTTACCATGAAGACTATTTTTAATATTAATATTTTATACCAATTTCGCTTATTTGTCTAGTAACTAAAGATATTTGAATACAAAAACTCATATGAACCATTATCAGGATTAAAAGATTACAGTAGCACAAATTGTAAGTTTTTTGCTGACAAACTTCACCAGGTTAGAAGTTTGTGCTATTCTCAGGTGTGTTCCATGCTAAGGAAGAATTTAAAAATATTATATATACTAGGGGACACTCCTGCACGCTTCGCATGCCAACTCCAACGCTCTCTGCGCTTTATACACCTCGGCCTTCGACCTCGGTATGTGACTTATGACTACAAATGATAGAAGAATAACTATAAAACGTAAAATCATAATATTAAATGTATTATTTTACAGTATCTGACTCTCACTACTTTAATTTATCATAATATTAAACTGATGTAAAATATTTAATATGCATCAATAATATAATATCAAACATACAAAATAAACATCTTTATTTATTAACAAAACAGATGTTTTATAATTTACTAAAATCAAACCAATGCCATCCTTATGGAACAATATTTAAAGGGCAGTTCCTACCTCTTAGGAGTATTTTATTAATGTGAAAATACGTTATTTGTCCTATTGAAGACCTAAAGAAACATTGTACAAAAACATTATCAGCCACATAGTTCCTGATTATCGGCCACATAGTTCTTAATTATCAGCCGCATAGTTCTTGATTATCAGCCGCATAGTTCTTGATTATCAGCCACATAGTTCCTGATTATCAACCACATAGTTCCTGATTATCCGCCACAGACCCTGATTATCAGCCGCATATTTCATGATTATCAGCCACATAGCTAGCTAGAAGAGGTCACTAGTGGCTCTGTAATCCATTACTTTGTAGGCAAAGTTAAGATGAGGCTTACTTCACTTTTTCTTATTGATGACTTTGAAGGCGAGTTCCTTTTAACGAGGAAATGAATCTGTTGTCAGTCTTGTGAAATGATATCCAACAACACCATACACTCAAGCTATACGGATATATAAATGATGACTTAAGAAAAGTGTTCAGTTAGATCCCAGGATTTGCTTCAAAGTCGGAACGTTATGTCCCATGAAACTAGAAAGATATACACGGTTGGGAAACAGTTTGAAATTTATTTATTAATTTTAAAACAATTGGAATAAATTTAATCATACTTTGTAGAAATATTTTACTCGTTTATCGCATAGCCACGGAATGGGCAACGGAGGAAGTTTTAACAATTAATTTTAAATGTAAGCCTACCTTGAGTTATGTCAACTCATGTAAATGTAAGTCTACAACCTCATTATAATGGTCTTTATTTGTATAATACGCAGTACAAACGGGCGAACCGGTCATAGGGTACAGCCACTCAAAGAGTTTAATGTCATTAACTAGAACTTCTTAGTTATAAGGGTATTGATATATCAATTGATTTCTGTTCGAAGTCCCAGTTGTTGAGTATGTTGTTAATTGTTTACAATATTAAAAAAATATATGCGTTATAAAAATAATTATGCTATTTAACAAAACAAAAATGAGACAAATTATTAGGACCATTTTGACCTTAGGTATGCCCTAAAAACAGTTAGTAAAATTATTATTATCAATTGATATATTTGTTGTGAAAAATAATTAATTTCTCATAATCTGTCAATTAAATTATAGCTGTACGCAATATATAGTAACTATCTTATCATTGTTCTTAAAAAGTACTAGTTAAGTTCTTTAAGACGCTATATTTTCTAACTAGATTATCGTTTTGATCTCAGGATTGATTTTTTGTATTGTACAAACAAATACCTTTAAAATGAGGTATAATCGAGTTAGGCTAACATTTAAAATTTGTACAGCTTCCTTCATGGGCCATTCCCTGGCTATGAGAAAAACGAGTAAAATATGGTTAAATGACTGATAAAGTGACGTCTACATAACTACAAAGTTTTTTCATTAGTTTTAAAATTAATAAATATATTCCAAATTGTCGTTTGAGCGGTACATGTGTTTACTGTTCGTCGTGGTTTGCCAGACTGCCTGAGACCGCTCGTGCCCTGCATTTTGTTTACTTTGGTGGCCGTTGGCTCCGACTCGGTCGTTCCTTGTTCCAGCTCTCGTCTGTCAGGTTGGCCGTCGTTTGTTTCACTTGTTTCGTAACATGTACGGCTAGAGACTCTTTAAACGTAAGTGTTCATTTGGTAATTTCTAATATCTAATCACCCTTTTGGTGAAAATATTTTGTTTAAATGATAATAATAATTGGGTTTACACTAGTTGTAATTTTCAGTGCATTGTTAGATTTGTGTTCTTTGTCTAGATCTTTGGCAACCTAGGTTCGAGCCCATGTGCTCAATGTTACCATTTTACCATTAATTATTTTATTATATTATTGTTTTAGGCTCCATATTTTGCTTTCTGTTCAATGTTAGTTATATATCATTTTTATTGATCACATTGCAGTTTGAGTTACCTTTTCACTATATTTCGGTTCTTTGTCAAGTACCTATTTTACATGTTTAGTTTTGTTAATTCCTGTTTGTTTAACTTGTAGTATCTACCACAATTTCAGGTTCTCTTTTGTATGTACACATTCAATTTTGTCCTTTCTTGTTTTGTTTTGCAGTTTCATATGTATTAGTTTGTTGTCTGTGTCTTTTTTTTTTTTTTTGTTATGACTGTATTGATTTTAATGTGCTGTGGTTTGAACTGTTCAGTTCAGGGTCCTTGAGTGGGACGTTATGACCCACAGCCTGTCGTCCGGGCGGAGTTCCACCATCTCTACTGCAAGCCTGGCCTGGGACTATGTGATTGAGCGAGCTTTGTCCCTCACTGCCCTCTCTACTTATCTGGGTTATATTCTTCAGTCCTTAGGTCAGTGCATTCCATTTTGTTTCCCGGCGGCTGAGCTGGGGGTTTTTATGTTGGTGTATGATAAAAAAAAAAAAAAAAAAAAAAAAAAAAAAAAAAAGGAAGTGAAATACAAAAAAGAAGAAAAAGAATTTGCGGAACTATTTAATGAGGCCTAGGCCTAAGAACTGCCCAGAAACATTTTCCGGAACAGCCATGAAACATATACACATTTATTATTTTTTTTCTTATTTCTTTTTAATGTTGCTATGTCTTGTTATTAATCTTAAAGTAGTTTATTCATTTGTTTTATTCTTTCAATTTTATTCTAGTTAGGCACCTTTGTTAAAGTTGTTTTTTTTTTAACTAATTTAATTCCGTAATTATGTTGTATGCCTAAGATTTTTTTATACTGTTTCCATTAAGGGATTGTTCATATTGTTAGGCCTAGTGGTTAAGTTTTTTTAAGTGTTATTTATTTTTTTAGTTGTAGCATGTTTTGAAGTGAATTTTTACTAGAACGGTACAGTGTTATATTTTTTGTTAACTTGTTAATTTTTTTCACCAAAAGAGGATTATTGTACTTTTACTTTACTTTCATTCGGAGCTGCCCAGGGATTCCGGCTTACTCCCTGGCCTCAGTGGAATCATGGGATGTGGGCTAAATTGCCGAGTTGATTGGGGGTTGTCTAAATTATTTCAAAATTTTTCATTTTAAGTTTTTTATAAATATTTTGGGGGTCTCTGGCTTTTCTGCAGATAGGAACGTCTGTTTTTTAAACTTTGGTATTTAAAGCGTTTGTTGTTTTTGTGTTAGTTTGTTAATTTTGTGTAGCTTGTGGTTCTTAAGTGTAATTTTTGATATTGTGGGCTTCTGCCGGTGTCTGAATAATTAATTATTTTTTTCCTTGAAAATAAACTAGTTTTTGATCATCTGCCGAGTTGTCATTTGACCCTCCGACTGCCGCCCTTGATCATATCGCCTGACTAGTTTTGAGCCATCCTCCAGTTGGCACGACTTCCAGTTTTTGGTTGGGGATGGGTCTCAATGGCCTGGTACATATATTATGTGTTTATCTTGTGTTATGTATGTGCATTAAGTATGTATATATAGATCATCAATATACATATGTAGTTTATTTTTTTAACTATTACCCTAGAGAACTTACCTGGTATCTGATTTTCCCGTTGAAATTGCCATTTATTAATTTGCACATTGCTGGAGCACATTCCACAGCCTATAACAATTATACAAGTTACTTAAACACAATTATGTTATTATATTATAAGGAGTGGTGCCCGAGGGTAATACCAAGTGGTGGTAGGCTTATACCAAGGGATAAGTAGCATAATACCGTCTTAAGCATTATATTAAATCTATTTTCATTTATTGGAGAAATCTTTTTTTAATACTTTACTCGCCAGTTGACATGGGACTACAGGCCTGTGCGTCAACTTTATTCAACTAGTGAAGTACCGACTGGTGGCTCAGTGGGGATTCGAACCTTGGAAATTGCCCTCCGCAGTCCGAAGCCTTTGCCACAGAGCCACTACGCCGGCAATAATAGTGTAAAAATAGTTTCCAAACTCCTTTTACACTACTTAAAAAACTATATAGTTGTTTAACATTTCAGAATGAACTATATACAGTAATGAAACAGAAATAATGTTTTGGTTTATAATAATTATTTTTTAATGTAATAATTCTTAATTCTTCAGAAGCATGCACATACTAGTTCTTGGGTATTGTACGTAATTTTATTTTAAGATAGTTATTTCCTACGTGTGGTTATAATAGTATAATTTTTGATAATGCAATGCTATTAATACTTAGCATAAATTACCAAATATTTTAATCGTCATATTTATTTGCATGCATTATTATTATTAATTGTGTTCACCAATACTTGGAACACGCATACAATTATTAATTACCACTTTTGTAACTTGTGTGGCAGGCCAGAGGAACAGGAACAACTGAGAGATGTGGGTAACAAGCCACACAATCTGCATGGCAATGTAAGGGATGGCAGTTGGTGCGATGGGCTGCAAGAAGTACTGGAAGAAGTTGTAAAGGGTGACTACTATGAGTGTGTAGAGAGACAACATGGTGACAAACATCTGAGTTCCGTAGTACAGCTGGGATTGTTGTACTGACTCGGTGAGTAGCCAATAGGCATCCAGTAGGTCCTGTATCCTGGCGACTGAGTGTCCTTCGTCTAAACAGTACAGTGAGAGGTAACTCAGTGAAATACTACAGCATAGCGTGTTAGGAATTTATGAATAGAAATAAATGTACGGTTATTTTATAAAAACAATAAGATAACCTTTTTCAAATAAATGTATTACTAGTGAAATGTAATCAGGAAAATTATTACAACTAGAGACACCCCTGCGTGCAAGGTGTGCCAACTCCGTCACTCTGCGTGACTTGGGGCTACATTAACATCAGGATGACTATTAGAAGCAAAATATCAAGTAGTTAATATTTTTTGTGAGCAGCTGTTAAACATATGCAATGTTCTTACCATCATAAACATTGTAATTACAAACATCTGTTGCATGTTTACAGGTTCTATAGTGGTATAAAATGATCATGTATTAGGTCACTTGGGTGGAGCCGAGGTTATTTTTTTAAATCTTGATATTTATACTAATACTCTGGGCGTTTTAATCTTTAAAATGAACCTTATCAAGCTATCTTTCACAATTCCTACATCAAAACTTGCATTTGGGCTAATTCACTTATAAAATTAAATATATAAATGTATCTATATAAATACGTACGATTAATAACTACGATTGAAAACAATGTAATTTAAAAGAATAAGAATTGTTTGCGTTTTTCTTAGCACACAACAGCCAAGCTCAGTCGTGCGCGTGCCTACTAGAACGCATGCTCTAATTCTACATAGCAGTAAGCGAGTAAGCTGCCAGCTAGGTTACCAGCGACCTACCCGGCTCCATTGTGTCTTTACCCTAAGGGTGAAAACATAGTGGAGCAGTGAGTCTAGAGTCAAGCTGCACGTTTTAAAATCTTCCATGTATTTAAGTTGACCCGCCCATAGTGAGGCGTTGAGTAGCGCGTCGAGCCGATGAATATAAATAAATATACGGAAGAGCTACAAACACGCAGCTTGACTCGCTGCTTAAATCTTGACGCCGCCCCACTATGTCTTCACCCTACTGTCAAATAAAAACTATAAACACTCGAATTTGAAACATCACTGTAAAGAACCTTGTTATAATATAAAAATACAAATTACATTAAACATTTTCTTGTTTATTCCTTCGTTTTTGAGTGTAAAAGAAACGTTTTTATCTTTTAACAGTCATTTTAATCACGGGTAGAATAAAAAAAGAGCGTGATTTCTAACGCTCTTTACCGAAACGTCGACTTTAAAAATGCCTACAATAAAAACGTCTGATCAGATTAAATTGCAACTTTAATAGGTCATTCATAAACTATTTCACTAACTTATGCTAGAGTTTTACGAACTTAAATAATTAACAAAAAGTTGTTATGGAAAATGTAAAAAATATATTTCTAGTAATTGAGTAAAATCGAATAAAACTTCGTTTTGTATATCACAATACCATTATTTAAAAAAAGAACGAACGTTTACATAACATACTTGTATGACTTTATATGAATTAATAATCAAACGCAGGGAAGTGTGCAGCAGCGCGTACAATCACGGTGCTCTCATGAAACTACACAAAAGCACTGCAGCGTTGCCACTTTGAACAGCCAGCGTTAGAGAGCCTGTTCACGGAATATAATATTTTACTGAAATCACATCTAAAACTTTAATTTTAGCTAGATTGTTACTTTTTAGAACCTTATACTGATTTTTTACGTTTAATTCATTTTCTATCACTATTTTTCTACCTCAATTCTACAAAACAATAAAAAAATTTTATAATAAAACATAAAAATTAAAAATTTACAATGTTTAATGTTAGATTTTAAATCACTTTTAATAGTTCCTAGCAGGTTTGATCGTAATAGATCAAAATTCTTACATAAAACTGTTGTACGAACATAAATGAAATACTAAATTATAATTCGTGAAACAAAGTTCATATGGAAAGCAAGAACAAACCTCATCGTGGCAACGTCGCTTCATTTTACCCAGTCTGGCTGTCGGTAGAAGTGCAGCCATTTGATTATTAACCTATATAAATTCATACACGTATGTTATAGAAACGTTTGTTCGTATTTTGAAATAATGGCATGTACAAAATGTGATGTGATGTACAAATCGAAGTTTTATTCGATTCCGTAGGCCCACTCAATTACAATATAAAGATGTTTTACATTTTCCATAAGAAAATTTTTGGTAACTAATCAAAGTTCATAAAACTCTAGCAAAGGTTAGTGAAACAGTTTATAAATAGTTTATAACTAGTCAGTGTTTTTATCTGACCAGAGGTTTTTATTATAAACATTTTTGAGTTGACGTTTCGGTAACAATCGTTAGAAATCAAGCTATTTTTTATTCTACCCGTGATTTAAACAACTGTTAAAAGATAAAAATGTTCCTTTTAAACTAAAAAACGCAGTAATAAACAATAAAATGTACAATATTTTTTTTAATTTTCTAATTTTTTCTAATTTTTTTCTAATTTTTTTCTAATTTTTAGTTTTCTAGTGTAACAAGTTTCTTTACAGTGATGTTTCGAACTCGAGTGTTTATAGTTGTTCTTTGACAGTAATGATTCGGTTTGCTGAGGGCAAGGGCCAAGTTTCGAATCCACAACTTGAGCTGTCTATTTTACTCTTTGCATAAAGTACACACCCATACTTACAGGTCCATGAGAATTGAATGGCGATGTTACAATAAATAGAAACGAATACTACATATCACTTTTATATTAATGGAACTTAAATATCCCTTTTTTAATGCACCATTTTTATAGTCCAAATTAATGTTAAACAGAATATTTTATACATATATTTTGCACATTATTAATAAGTATATTCAAGTATCATTTATCTGAAAGTGTAATCAAAATAATTAAAACCTGACATAGATACATTTGGGCACATTAAAAAAGTAACAACTAACTGAGAAATTAAAATTTCATTACCATTAAAATTCGATACACATGCTGTGATTCTCTCATTTAACACCCTGTAACGTTGGCGAAACTGACTGCAAAGGTGGTAAAAGTGATTTCCATTTGCACAGCTGAAATAACAGAGGAACAAGTGGGGAACATAGACATAGTAAGTACTGAAATAGTTTACGGAGGGGGTAGTACTAATGAAAATACCTATGGCCAAAGTCAAGGTTCCGAAGGTGAACAACAATAACGGGATGTTATTTGGCTGACACAATCGTAGGCCTAGTTTAGCATCCAAACATTTTAAAGTGTTGTAGATATTGATTAACTTGTGGGAGTGCAATGTGGAGCTGATTACGGTAACAAGACCCATCGTAGAAAGGGTGATGTGGTTATGTAGTACCGAGACTACATCTCCGCGGGTTATCATCTTGATTGGGTGACCTTGTAAACGTTTAAAAATGTCAAACCCTATTGCAAACATTGAAGAGCCGGCTAAGAAACAACCCAAAGTCATTCCCCACAAAGAAACAATAGGTGAAAAGACCAGTTTAGTTCTTCCATTTGGTGAAGTTTGAAGTACCATTGGAAAAGTACCGAAACATTGATAAAGAAACATTAACGCAGGCTTTGGAACGACATCCATTCTATGACTGTCAGCTGCAGAAGGAGAAAATTGAGGGCTATCACAATTGTTTGACAGGACAAACAATTACCTGTTACTCTCAATTCCACGAACAATAAGAGTTGGACACAATACCTTGATATTATTATATTCGATAAAACAATCGATGGTATCCAGTGTTATTAAATGTCACTGAATAATAACTGTAGTGCTTTTATTATAATGACTGACAGTTTCAAACCAAATCTTTAGACAAAATATTATAACTTAATTTAAATCAAAAGAGTTCTATTATACCTTTATACCTACTAAAACAAGTTTACTCTTGGTTGTTTGCATTGTTTTACAATTGAGATTGCCTACTAGCAATTTAATCCTTATCCTAGAGGACAGAACAGAGAAATATTTCATGGGAATTTGCCAGAAACATGAATACCGATTACGATAACTTCATTGAAATTCTCTAGCAGCCATAGTTAAAGTGTTGTAAAGTAAAAAGTATACAACAACTTTGCTTCTATAATATGAAAAAATATAAAATATTTTTCTTAAAATATGACTGTTTAACAGGAAAAAATGTTCACCTTTTTATGAATATGATTATAAAAATTTGTTAAAAATGTATACTTTACGGGCTTGAAGCAATATTTAGTATTTTTGATGAATTTATTTTCTGAAGGGAAAGATTTATTAAAAATATTCCTAACTCAGTGAAAGTGTTTACAACTAAAGAACGTTGAAAGAAGTACTGTTAAATATTCTAAAACATAGAAATCGTTTTTAGAATGTTTCCTTTATTTATAATAAATAGCTTACAACATTTTCATTTACAAAACTCCTGTTATTAGTAAACCTTTAAATATTTATTGCGCCAATTATTATAAATTTTACAGTGTATCTTATTCCAGCGATGCATCTCTCTAATTATTGTTAGTGTACATTTATAATAAATACCTAATTTGTTTTTATGATTAACAAAAAAATTTAAAATAGATGTACAGTAAAACCCAAAATGTACTAAATATATTACCTAGATTATTTTCAGGAATCCATCAAGGTACGTATTTCTCTCGGGAGTTGGACCTTGGATCACCTTGTGGTGTACTTTTACGTTCTTATACCCAATATGCTACAGTACTCCTTATGTATAAATGAAATATATAGGGCTTTGAACAATACACTCCACAAACCTTTATATTAATATTCTTGAAGAAAATCCCAAGTTAAGAATTGTTTGATTTGGGATGCGTTAGTAGTTTTTACTTAAGTTACTACCATGATGCGAAGGCCCGTGAGTAGAAGATTGGCATGTTATTTAAGAATCAGCCATGTTTGACGTTTAAGGATATGCAATTGTTAATCAGTTTGATGTACAAGCTCAAGGCACATTAATCGGTACCCCTGAAATGAGGGGTGTAGCTCTATACTGCATTGAATATATGAACGGATAAAAGTGATACACGTTTTGTGATTTTGAAATAAATACATGATGTAATTTACAATAGACACATCTATACATATATAAGCCAAATACCACTCACTCACTCACTGACTGACTAAACACGAAATCTTAAAAACCACCCAACGCATTCGTATGAAACTTGGTACGTAGCTTCCTCTAGGGTAGTAGGTGCTCGCTAAGAAACGGTTTCAAAAAATTCAATCAGGTTCGCGACCAAACCGCGAAAAACGCGACTTTTAAATTTATGTAGTTTTTGTGAACCTACAAATCACATTGCAACGAAACTTGGTACCAAGCTTCCTTTTAGGTCTTAGATGAACTCTAGAAAAAAGTTTTCACAAAGTTCGGGTCATTTAAGCACTATAAAGAACTAGCAGAAAGTACCCGTGCTTCGCTACGGATTATGATTAAGGAACGGATTCGAATGCAAATTGGTATGTAGCTTTCTCTAGAGTTGTAGGTGCTCTCTGAGAAACTGTTTCAAAAAATTAAATCGGGTTCTGGACCAAACCGCGTAAAACGCGACGTTTAATTTTCGAATTTTCTGAACTTAAACATTAGATTAAAAGAAAATTTTGTGCTAAACTTCCTTTTAGGTCCAAGATGAGTTCTGGGACGTTTTTTGTGAACTTACAAAGCAGATCGCAACTAAAATTGGTGCTAAGCTTTCTTTTAGGTCTTAAATGAAATGTAATAAAAATTTTACAAGTTTGGTTCTGCTCGGCACTATAACTCTTTATACTTTGCATAAGTGCTTATAAAAAAAAAAATTCAATCACGTTTCAAACCAAACAGCAAAAAACTCGAT